>JALJCO010010971.1:197500-220000 GCA_023101725.1 Atherinomorus stipes
GACCACGAAGCAAGAAGGGGGTGAAAACATGCCTCCCATTTCAACAGCATCTGATGGACTGTGAGCCTCTAAAACCTTTTTTTGCACCCTTTTTTATTTTTTCTCTACCGGCCTGTCTTTGAAATAATGTTGAGATGTCGTCCAGTTATATTGAAAGTGTCACTGCCGAGGCTAGAAAAATGTACAAAGCAAAGCAAACTAGTGTCTGTTGGACTTGATGAATATCGGTCAAGCCATAAATTACCGGTCGCTAGAAGCTCATTGGTATTTTACTGGCGATGACTTTGTGCAGTGTTTATAACACTGCACATGCTTTTCAGAGTAGAAGATGAAGGCACATCATTCTGTGGGTGTACTATCCCTTTAAGGATTGTAATCATCTGACTATGAAGAGTTGGAGTGAACAGAGAAGAAGAAGCTAGCAGAGACCAGCCTCAGTTTTAGAAGCGTCATGCGAGTTTCTACAGCTTATATAGGAGGTGTGCAGACCTGCAGTCCTGAAAAAGCACACATGCAGCGGAAATTCGTTTCCATCCCTTCAGATCAGATCTGCGGTCTATAAATATAAAAGCAGCATGATAAAGACCGCTACTAACACCTCGGTATTTTTAGACTTAAAGCTGCTGTATCTTCAACAACATAACACTTTCTTCTAAGTATCTGCATGACAAGAGTCAAGTCCTCAAAATATCTTTGATTCTCTTCTAAAAGCCAAATATTTTATTTCAGAACAGAGAAATCCCCAAACAACATCCTTCTTTTGGGACTTTTTCCTGCATACAGTCGTCCTCAAAATTGTTCATACCCTCAAATTAAAGAATTAAAAAAATCAGCTGTCAGTAAAATAAGTTGAAATTGAAGTAATAATAAATAAAAATCTTATAAAAATCATGACAGTGGGTACGTTTCCATGGAGACTTTTTTCCCTTTCGGTACGAAATCATTCTGAATGAGGATTTCAGCTGTTTCCATGGGAACTAATTAATTCTGATCTGGCGTGTACATGCGCCAGTATTTATTCAGAATAATCGTGTCTGACATGCGCAGAATGATGCTACATCACGTTATTTAATAAAGACGGAGGTCTAAAATATGATCGTCACAGTCGTGGTTTCTGCAGGACTTTAATCAGCAGCTGATCCTCATGAGCTCCGACTGCAGGCAACCGAGAGAAAAAGGCGTAGAGACGGCGTTTGAGTAAAAAACTTTCTTTTGCTGTCCAGGGAATGACGTCGTTCACAGCCATCTGTCAGAGTGAGGAAACGTCACTTGTTGCATGTTTACGTCTTGTCGAAGCATGCGCTGTAAACGCAGCTACTGATTCTGATTTGTGGTTCAACAGAAATATAAAAAAACACACAAAAAATAAAACAAGTAAACAAGCATGATGTTTATGAACGAAAATTATGTTAAGCAACACTTTGATTCAGTCACTGCAATCAGGTGTTTTCTGTATCGTCCAATCAGACGTCTGCACCTGCTGACAGGTATGTTGGTCCATGTTCATGGGAAAGATGCTCTAATGTGTCTGAGACAGTTTTGTTTGTTTGTTTGTTTGTTTTTAAAATCATTATTTCCAACCACAATTCAAAAGCAATATTTTATTTATATTTTATTTCCTGAAATGTCTCGAGGCTGTGATGCTGTAGGATGGGCATATCGATACCCTGGAGTCGCTACTTCGATAGGATGATGAAGATATTTTGATATCTTTCAGTGCTTTATAATGCAGGTTATTGCACATTATGGTTTGGTAAATTTATAATATTACTATTTCATTTTATATTTGAACATTTTACACTGAATTCATTTAAATAATCTTAACCTGTACTTAAGTTGATAACTAAAAGAAGTTTTCAATCTTATTTTTGTTTAATTTCTTTATCAATATAATTTATCATTGTTTCTCAAGTTTTACTTATGGATCACTGCGCACATCCGGGAATTTTAGGTAGGAGGTGAAAACATCGCTTCGTTGTGGGGCTGCGCAAGATGGCGGCATAAGGAGTCGGTTTTTATCGAGCTCTGGGCACCTAACTTCCATTTTTCTACTTTTAAATGCAACAGTTTAAGTTTATTGCCTTGAAAAGTAGCGTGAAGATACTTTTTTTTTTTCCCCTGACGTGATACCCGAGCCAGGACTGAGCAAAATGCCAAAGTCTGGAAGAAGTGATTCCTGTAAAGAGGGAGAAACCTCCGCTAGCTTGTTGGCCATCGAGCACGATTATAACGTCCGGATGGACTCCACTTTGCAACCTGCGATGGATGAGGGGTTCCCTCCACGGCCGGTGACCCAAGTAAGCCTCCCCCTCACCAAGAAACCCACCATCTACCACGACTTTAACTCTGATGATGCCGTACGTACACTGGCCGATCTAATAAACTCTAGAATCGACTCCTTGTGGAAGACCGTCGAGACCGTACGATCTGAAATTAAACTCATAAATGAAAAGTTTGCCCACATTGAAAAATGTGTGGAAAAGAGGGTGGAATCGACACTGAAATGCATGGCTCGTGTGGCAGAAAGCTATGGTCGAAGGTGGAATTTAAAGCTGTACGGTGTTCCTGAGGCTGAAAACGAAAATGTGCGGCTGGAGGTGGTTGACACCTGCCAAAGAATCTTGCCATCCGTAAAAGAAAAGCTGCCCGATGCCATTGATGTCGCCCATCGGCTGGGGAGAAGGCGCCAGGACGACCCGAGACCCCGCGGTATCATCATCAGGTTCATCTCCCGACGTCTGAAGGAGGAAGTCTGGAAGGCTGCCAGGAACAGCGGCTTTCTCCAGTCTAAAGGCCTACGCTTTTCCCAGGACCTGACAAAGGAGGAAAGGAAGAACCGCCAAAAACTGTGGCCAAAGATAAAGAAAGCACGTGAAGAGGGAAAGTCTGCATACTTCGTAGGAGGTCGAGGTTTTATCACTGGTTCGGAAATTCGCCCATGAACAGGGGGCGTCTCCAGCCTTTAAAGACAACCTGGGCTTAGCCCGGAGTCAAGCCAGGTGTGAATTTAAAAAAAAAATTAGACAAGCTTTTCTCTAGTCTTTCGCTACACGAATGTCTTTTAGAAGACAATAATAGACGTAATGGAGTGGATAAATTGTCATTTTAATTTAAATTTTTTTTTTTTTACCACAAAATCACCGATGAAATGTTGGCCATTATGTTGCTAAAACACATTTGCTGCACTCACGCAGAACAGTTCATACATTCACCTTTTGTCTTCTCTTTGACTCATCACGACCCTCCTCATCATCACATGTTCTCTTCCCACCTGCTCTTCTTATCTCATTATTTGCTCTTCTTTTTCTTCCTAATTTGTTCTCCTCATCACTTGTTCTCCTTTTCTCCTACTCATTTGTTCTCATCTCCTCAATTGTTATCATTTTCTCCTCATTTATCCATTTTTAGGCTTCATAAATCAGAAACAGTGCTTTAATTAACCTGCAGTCTCTGAAGAACATCTGAGTCCAGGTGTGAAAAGTCTACGTGTTGTAGTTTTTACACAGGACCGAGTTAAATGTTGTCAGTAGAAAACTATTTGAGTGGAATTGCCCTTTAAGCCAAAATGGAAACAGAAGCTGGGAAAGGAGTTGCTGCTTACTTCAGGCTCATTTTTATGTTGGGGGGGGGTTCATGTTGACTTTTTCATATTGTTTTTAACCAGAAAAATGGTCACCACTGTGACATCTTACCTTTTACTTTCCTGCTTAAAGCTGAGGATGTAACTGCTGCTTTCTCTCGTTTTCTGTCCATCTCCGCTCTCATCATCTGCTTTAATCTGACTGCTCTCTCCTGCACATGCGCACACGGAGCTGACAAACTTACTTGAGCGTCGTCTGACATCAGATGGGGGGGGGGGGGGCAAATCGGACCCTGGACTTCACACACACACGCTCACGCACACACCACACTAACAGGAGCTAGGCTGGACCTTCGCGCATTGATGGTGCGTTTAAGTGCTGGTAGAAAGCTGGGTCATTTGGATTTTCATCGGATTTTTCTCTCAGGAAAAGGTGGTTTAACAGTAAATTCATACCCGGGGCTAGACTCCAAACATGCGGGGCTGAAGCCCGGGCCGGGAACATCGGCTAGCGATTGTCCGTGACCATGATTCTTTCCAGTCAGCGCTGGGATCCTGTGCTTCATCCTCTACTTCAAGCTTCTTAATTTTTCCTTTTTTTTAAAAAAGAAAGAATGTAAGAAGTAATAATAAAAATAAAAATCCACTTGAATGTTCGAACTTGTTTGTTCTATACAGATGTTTAAAAAAAGAGGTTTAAATAGATAAATGGTCTTTTTTTTATCTATTAGCGTTAATTTAATCTACTCAGGTTAGCCTTAATGGTGCTGCTCTCAATATTACACTACTTGTCAAAGTTTAAAAGTTAAAGAAAACTTTTTTGTACTCTTATTGTTCACTTCATCCTGTTCACTCTGTCTTTGTATCTCTTAATGCTGGGGGGCTACGCAACAATAAAGCGTAAAGCTTTATTTCTTTTTGCAAAGCAATTTAATTCAGACTTCTGCTATTTTCAAGAATCTCATTCTGCACCTGATGATGCCAACGTTTGGAAACGTCAATGGGGGAATTCAGTGTGGTTTTCAAATGGTGCAGAGCGTTCAGCGGGGGTAACTACTTTGAAAAACAGATTTGATGGAGAAGTATTATTTACTGAAAGCGGTCCACTTGGTCACTATATTTGCCAAACAATCCAATGTAATGACCAAATTTTTATTACCACCAATATCCATGGGTACAACACAGGGAAAGAGAATGATGCTCTTCTTCTGTCTCTAGGGAGTTTATTATTAAAATATTTAGAAAAATTTCCTAATGCTACTCTATTGTTGGGAGGTGACCTTAACGTTGTTCCTGATGTTTCCTCTGATAAATGGCCTCCCCGAGTGCCTAACAGACATGAAGACAAACTTTTATGGAAAGGTTTAATAACCTTCATGATATCTGGAGTAGAAAATCCTCACAAGAAAGTTTTCACATGGAGGAATAAAACAGGTACAAGTCAATCTAGGATTGATTTGTGGTTGATTTAAAAAAGTGTTCTTATAGATGAAATCACTGTGGACATTTGCTCCTCCCCCTTAACCGATCACAAGGCCATAGTTATAAAGATGAACCCATCCACCTCTAAAACATGCAGGACTCGTTCAGCCTTCTGGAAACTGAATAATTCTTTACTATTAATCAACACTGTTAAGGACCAAGTCAAATTGTGGACTGCTTATTATTGGTCAAAGGCCAAAAGAGAAAAACAGTATGGTGTAAACTGGGAACTTTTTAAATTCAAGATTGGTCCGTATTTTAGGAAAGTTAGTAGTGATATTGCTAAAAACAAAAGAGCACAAGAGGTCAATGTGATTACAAGGATCAGTCAGTTGTGCCAAAACCTCCCCGATTCATTATCAGAAGAGGAGAACCTGGAGCTTTGTAAATTACAAACTGAATTAGATGACCTGCACAAACAAAAAGCCAAGGGAGCCTTTGTCAGATCGAGAACCAGGTGGCTTGAAAAGGGTGAACAAAATTCACATTATTTTTTCAATCTTGAGAGACATCATTCTAAAATGAACAGCATACACAGTCTTAATATAGACGGGGTTATGATTGATGATTATCGAGCTATAGCTAGTTACTGTAGTGGTTTTTACCAAACGTACAGCTCCAAATTCTGTCAGAGAGCAGCGGACAACTTTCTGAAAGCCTTAACAGTTAAAAAGATTTCTAAAAATGAAATGGAGCTATGTGACAAACCCATCACACTCACAGAGGAAACAGATGCCATCAAACAACTGAAAAATAAGAAATCACCGGGTATAGACGGATTGACTTCTGAATTTTATTAAGTATTTACTGATGAACTTTCTCCTTTATTATTAGAAGTTTTCTTAGAAAGTGTGAATAAAGAACAACTACCAACAACACTGACTCAAGGCCTAACTACCGTGATTCTAAAATCTGGTAAAGACGCATCATTTTTAGATAATTGGCGCCCAATTTCTTTAGTAAACAATGATTATAAGATTTTTGCTACCATCTTAGCCAAAAGATTAAAAATAATACTGGATTCAATAATTAGTGAGACTCAGTCAGAAGACACATAACCAACAATATCAGGCTAATTTTAGACATCCTTGACTACCCAGAAATTGTATGTGACAATGGTTTTATATTATTTTTAGACTTTTACAAGGCCTTTGACACGGTGGAGCATCAATTCATTTTACAATCTTTGAAAAAATTTGGCTTCGGCACCTACTTTTACTCAGCTGTTGTGACACTCTACAAAAACAGTAATAGCTCAGTTAAATTAGTAGGTGGTACATCCCCAAGATTCAGCTTATGAAGAGGCATTGGGCAAGGCTGTCCTGCCTCTCCTTAGCTTTTTCTTTTAGTAGCCCAGCTTCTATCTGATCACATGAACTCTAGTTTAGTCAAAGGTATCTCCCTCCTTAACAAAGAGTTACTTATTACTCAGCTAGCAGATGACACTACACTTTTTTTAAAAGATGGGAAAACAAATTTCTGTTGCTTTACATGTTATTGCTGAGTTTTCAAGGGCGTCCGGCCTATCCCTGAATTTAAATAAGTGTGAGCTTATGGCAATCAAAGACTGTACAAGTACTGCTCTCTACAACATTCCTATTAAAAAAGAGGTGAGATATTAATTTCTGTCAAAGTATGGTTTTCCTGTAACACCCATGGAGTACGCCAAAGTGTTTGGGAATGTTCCCTCTGGAGTATGTATGCTTTTTAAACATCAACAGAGGATTGATGCTCATAACACATCTGTGCCGTCTCCTATTAACACGCATGTAGGAAAAATCTGTTTATCTAGTTATTCCAGAAATAATAAGTCAGTAAGAACTTTATTTCAAATGAATACTATGTCTTTGCCTCAAGCTGTTTCTCATTGGAACTCATTTGTGGATGATGTGCACTGGAAAAAGGTTTGGCTGATTCCTATTAAATTTCTGATAATGAATAAGATTAAAGAAATCTCCTTCAAACTGATCCATAGAACAGCTAAAGTCTACATACAAAATAGATTCAAACTGAACATTGATATAAAATGCAGCTTCTGTAAGAACTCCCCTGAAACAGTGCTCCATTTATTTTGGAACTGCCAATTTGTTCATGTGTTCTGGCAAAAAATATGCAGTCTGATCCAGGATAAAATTGATGACAGTTTTATTTTGTTCTGGAGAGATGTGTTGTTTGGTATTGTAGCAAAGGACCCACATAGTAATTCTACTGTGTACCTAATAAATCTACTTCTTATTATGGCCAAGTTTTACATCCATAAATGCAGATCTAGAGGTAGAACGCCATGTTTTATTGCATTATTGCATTCTTTGGTGGATTCAAACAATACATGCACTCCATCCAATATTCTGAAAAGCAAAAAGCAATTAAAACATTGTTTGTATGCGATATGTTCAACTTACTGTCATAGATTATAACCCCTTAGCTTGTTATTTCTTTTATCTGTGTTTTTCTTTCCTACTTGTTGCTTTTCTTGTATTGCACTTTTACTCAGATCAACTCAAGTGTACTTTCACTTTGTGTCATAAGTTGCTGATCCCATGTGTTCAAGACATTTTCTATTGAATAGACAAATGTATCATTGTCTGTAAATTCACTAAGTGCAATAAAGGTTTATTTAAAAAAACAAAAAAAACATGGCTTCGTTGCATAGGGGAGCCATATTACCTGCTTCATTACCCGTCAATCTTCGTTTATTCTACTTTGGAAATACAGAGAAGTCCGGCTGTGTATGGCTGCCATAAACATATCTACCACACGGACAAGAGAAGATGTTTGTCCAGTTCCCAAAACAACAGAAAAAGTCAAGAGTACCTAACTACAGTTACAATGACCGACAAGGGTGCCGCCAAACATCCAATCCATACAGGAAGTCTCATGCGGAAGTTAGTTAAATACCGACAAGAGTAACTATCTGCAGCTTGCAAATAGATGCGAATAGTTTAGTCGGGTGGTTATGGTTAGGAGAAGGGTCAGGGGTAGGGTTAGATTTTAGTAAGTTACATGAAAAGACACTTCCGATTAGGACTTCCGGCATGGACTGTATATATGACGACATACCGTGACTGCAGTTGGCTCCCTCTCGAAAAAGTCCCGAACAACATGCTAAGTGGCTAGCTGCTATCAAGCCCATAAATGCTGACAGTTCACGGAGGAAACCATGGAAACATCTAACAATATGTTCGGATCAGTTTGTGACTGATAAAAAGCATATTCTGGTCTCACTATTTAAACCCTGTAGTTGTTTTTGCACAGATGATAGAAAACACCATTAAATCAGTGGATGTACAGAATCACAGCGCCGCCCGCTGTTCCCGTCTCCTCAGGACCACGGATCACGTTCACGTTCATCCAGATTACTGCCATCAATGTTCCCACACACGAATAAAAGCATAAAAAGTGGCAGAAAAGCATTAGCATCTCATGTCATCTCAACTAATCTCATCTTAACTCAACTTCTCATCTCCTCTCAACTCAACTCAATTCATCTCATTACATCTTTTACACCTGAAAATACTGTTGTACACTAAACCTAGAAGATATTATCCTCAGGATAAACTGATACCAGCATCGGGAGTTGACCTGATACTCTGTGTGTGTACTTGTACTCATACTTTAATTTAAATCTGATCTTCTCATGGTGTGATGTGAGTTACGAGCGATTTTGTTCGACCCGATCCGCTCG
The DNA here is from genome assembly GCA_023101725.1 of Atherinomorus stipes. Lineage (NCBI taxonomy): Eukaryota > Metazoa > Chordata > Actinopteri > Atheriniformes > Atherinidae > Atherinomorus > Atherinomorus stipes. The sequence continues at coordinate 206,248 of JALJCO010010971.1, forward strand.
GAAGGTCTCGGAAGGAGAGATCGTAGATAATGAACATGTTCAATATTTGCGACTAGAAATCATGGTGTGTGTGGTGTTCTGAGAGGACCCGAACATGTACAGTGTTCACAGCTGTGCAGAATCAAAAACGCTGCTCTCATTGGGAAATCACACGGAGGCTCCCGGAACAACAGCCAATCAAAACGCAAGAGCTAACAGCTGACTGACGGAAAAGGAAGTAAACACAGAGAGCACACAGCCGTTAGCTTCCAGCCCTGCTCTCCAAGCTGTCTAATGTTTTTATTCACCTCCAACTCGCCGTCATACAGCCACATTCTGATTACTATCGGACTTTTTCCACAACGTTTTTCTCCATGTATGCGTGTTTTTTTCCACAATGTAAGAGGCTGAAAAGTCTGTTACGTTTGTTTATGCTAAAGTCTCGTCACGAAGTCTCGTCACGAAGTCTCGTCACGAAGTCTCGTTTGATATCGCGAGATTTGGGATGTTGACATTGAAGGAGCCGATTCTCTGCTGATGAATCAGTTAGTGTGGGGGGGTTCTCCGTCGTGTCCCCCCCCCCCCACACTATGTGATCAGAAGAGGCAAATCTTGTGATTTGTGTTTTGTAATCATCAAGTGTGTGGTCTCTACCTCTGTGAAGGTCTCAGGAATCCTGTAGTGTGGATCTAGCTTCATTTCTAATGTCAGACTGAGAATCTGAATGTGGCATCATCTCAGTGAGAGAAGCTGAGTTTGGACCTTGTAGAATCTAGTTCTCTTGGCTCTTGTTCAGCCCAAATGGTGTTTCCAGTGTTTTCTTGAAATGTGAAACAAGTGTTTTTGTGTGTATTTCTTTTTTTATTGTGTGTTTTATGTTATGTTGTTGATTTTATGCTGCTGTCTTGGCCAGGTCATTCTTGAAGAAGAGGTTTTTTAATCTCACTGAGTTTTATTCCTGGTAAAGTAAAGATTACTGCTACGACTACTACTGTCACAGCGGTGAACGGAATCGACCAAAAACCTCTTTCGCCTGCTTATTCATGGTGTTCCTGACAGTTTTCCAGCCTTACATGATGCTGCAGGAGGATGACCTGATAAATCACATTAACCATCTGACGTTCTGGTCCAACTCCTGATAAGTTAACTGATTGGGATTTATTAGTACTCACATTGGTACTCAGTACATCCGTAGCAAGTATTACAATGTAAGTACTTGCACTTGGTTAGAAAAAACGTGCTACTGGTGCATCCCTACTTAAAATATTCCAAACTGACACTTTTCAGCATCATAGGCATGTATCAATATGAAAATTTTATGTCAAGGTTATTGTTATCATCGCAGTATTGGTGAAGTCTGCTCAAAATGTTAAAAAGTACTTATACACACTAAAATCACTTCACCAAGTTTCAATTGAAAAAAATAGTAACAAGCAAAATGGACTTTCTGTTTGCAGAAACGTTAAATAACATGTAAACATCAAACATATAAATGTGCATTAAAGATGTAGGATTCGTTGCTTTATGGAAATTGTAGATGAGAACCAAGAATATTTTTCTTCACAGTCAGAGCTCAAGACTTGATCTGGTCTTACAGATTTCAGAAGAACTGGTCCAGAAAAGAAACTTCAACTGTTTCATGAACCTTCGTAGAAATCAAATGCACTGCAAGGACTGCAGTAATCACGGTTTTACGATAATTAAAATCTGAGACGGTAATACTAATTGTCAGGGAATTATATCCTGATTGATCTTTGTATCGATCATTGTTACCTCCCTACTGCATCATGTCCAGATTTCACCGGTAAGCTAACTGAACTCTGTCAAGTCAAAATGAAAGTTGTCAAATTATCAGCTAGACTTTCTATTCATCACAGCACAGATTAAAATCCCTCTGTGGAAGATAAATCCCGCTACTGTGTCGGCTGGAGTACTCACGGACACCGTCGGTCTTGTCGGCGGTGCGTGTCCAGGCCACCTGCTTGGTCTCCATGATGACCTGCACGGTGAGCCGCTCCGCCTTCTGCCGGAACACCGTCATCACCACGCCCATCTCCATGTAGCTCTTGATCTGGATCTTCCTGTACTCCGTCATCTCGCCCTGCTGGGCAGAGTGAGCCATCTCTGCAGCTGAGACACAACACGAATATTCACGTCACATTCCATTCTTCCGCAATTTTCCAAAATCCTGGAGAAACTTTTTGTGAAGTAATTCGATTCTTTCTTTGAAAAAAATTAATTATTTAGTCAACAGCAGTACGGATTCAGAGAAAAACGGACTAGAACATATGCCATTATGAATATGTTAGAGGAGGTCAGCTCTGCTTTGGACGATGATGAATATTCAGTCGGTATATTCATAGATTTGAAGCGAGCTTTTGACACCGCAGATCATGGTCAACTACTGAAAAACTTGAAAAGTATAGGATTAGAGATGCAGTTCTTTCTGGGGTTAAAAGTTACCTGGAAAACCATCAACAATGTGTTAAAATAAAAAACGCAATATCTGCACCAAAGACTAGAAATATGGACGTAGTATCCAGGGATGTCTGAACAGGGGAAAGTGAAGTTGGCTGGGCGTGTCCCACCGTCACCATCTTGCTGTGTCGCATTGCACTCCCGGAAAATACTAAAATGGGCAAAGCGCGGCCTCGGGGCAAATGATTGACAGCCGACATACTCTGGGCTAAATGCTAACCAAGCTAACTCAAAACTAACAGGAGCTAACGATGATTAGCCTCCTGAGCTGCAGGATAAAGGTAAGACATGTTTGAACTGTTAGCTGATAAAAACCACCATATTACCACAATAAATTAAATCTTATGAAAATTAAAGATATAGTTTATTACAGAACAATCCAAATTATGTTTAAAGCTAGCTAAAATACTCTTCCTGTAGGTATCCAAAAATATTTTAAGCTTCAGCAAACTAAATATAAAATAAGAGATGATTGTGAATTTATTGTGCCTACATCCAAAAAAGGGGTGAAAAGAAGATGTGTGTCTTTTGGGGGGTCCAAATATGGAATAATCTTAGCAAGGAGATAAAGGCCCAATCCCAATTCTCTTTTTTTTACCCCTACCCCTTCCCCCTTCCCCTTGGCCCTTGCACTTAAAACGAAGCTACAAGGGGTAGGGGTGAAAGTCAACCCCTTCAAATTGGGACACCCCTTCAAGAATCACATACGTCATCAGTGATTCCGCCGGCTTGTGTGTAAGCAGATGTGCGCTGAGCTGTTGGCGCAAATCTGGAGAAATCAAGCCGTCTACAGCTGTGGATTAACGTTAACAAGCAAATTGGATTTTTGCATGACATCCCTGCCTGTGTTTTATCCCATGAAGACCAGCAGCGATGCTGCCGAATTTCTTATTGATCATCTAGATTATCAGGGCTGCAGAGCACCGCTGGTTATAACTGAAACGTCAATGTAGTACTCGCGATTTTTTTTCATGTGCATTTTGCAAAAAAAATGACCGTTAAACATTTAAACAGCATTAAACTAGACTATATATAATGGTTTTCACACTTTTTAAACTTTATTTATGGAGAAATATTTACATTTGTGGATGTTTTTGGACTCAGTAGCAGCAATCGTCCCAGTGATTTTCATACCCCTTCATTTGAAGTGTGCTCTCGAAAAATCTTCGTTTGAAGGGGTATATAGCCCTCCCCCTTAGCCCTTCCCCTCCATCCTACAGGTATTGGGACACCCCTACCCCTACACATGAACGCGCAAAACGGAGGGGAAGGGCTAAGGCGTGAAATGGGATTCACCAAAAACTAATACTTTATTTGGTTACATGCTGGCATTCCGACATCCCGCCATTCCAGCATACTCTCATTTCAACGTACCGCCATTCCAAAATCCCGCTATTCCGACACACAAACATCCCACCATTCCGACAAGGCTTTCAATGTAAGGAAACGTGTGTTAGAGTCACTGACTCAGGGCTGTCCGGTGCTGAACCGCAACGGTGATGAAGAGACCCTCATTAGGCTTTTTGCTTCTGGAAATTAACAAATATTTGCTGCCACAACACAATTTGGCAAAATGCCAAGGAATGAAATACAGTTTTCCCCTCCAAATATGAAACTGCAGAGCGCTTGCATACAGACAAGAGGATACCAGACGGATACAATGACAGCAAATAGTTAGATTACTGATTTAACATGTCAAAAAAAAGGCTACAAGAGCGCGCTGGTGATTTCTTTAGTTGTGTGTTGTGATTAAATTCCAAAATAAAGTTTTAGCTTCCGAAATCAGATTTTTAAACAGTTCTGATGGAGCTCATTAATCTGCGGCTTCATTCCAAACCATTTCACTGAACCTGGACGACCCGCAGCGTGTCCAGAGATAAAACAGTTTGGTGCAACAAGCGTAAATGCGCACAAGGATACACCCCCTCCCATGCTGTACAACACGAAGGAGACTGGACGTCATTCACATTCTCTGGAGTTAGTCAGTGACTTCAGGAATTAGTCGGTTACTTCAGGAATTAGTCGGTTACTTCAGGAATAAGGCAGTTACTTCAGGTGTCACCTGCAGCGCCGTGATAGATTTGTGTAACTGCAGTTATTAATGCTGCATACAATGCCAGCGGGCACGAAGATGCACGGCTCTGTGGAGACTCCAGCTGCTGCTGTGACGGTGACTGACTGTATTTCTGCTTCAGTCAGAGATCCTGAGATTCAGACATGAATCTAACGTGTTTCAGACCAGCTGGAGTTACATTAGTACACGGAGGAGATTATATTTACCGATACAGGAGATTTTGATAACAGATTATTAAGTTGGTTTGCAAGGTTTTGGATAATCTGAATGCCGGGGGGAGAGGAAATTATCCCAAAGGTGGGATTTTAAAAAAAAATACTGTCATTCCAACCGTGGAATAAAAATAATGTCGGAATGATGAGACGTTTGGCAGAAATTTAAGTGTTGCCATTTCGACAATTGGGGACCCATGTCGGAGTGGAGGATTGACAGAATGGCGATTACCTCCCACTTTATTTATATTTAAAAAGAAGATCTCCCAGTCTATTTTTGAGAGAGATGTAGCTGAATGAAGGAAAAAAAATCCTTTTTTCCTTTCCTGTCACACACTGTAGCTGTGTACATTTGTTTTGTTTGTTTCGAATGTACAATGTAAGGTAACTCATTTGATGTAAAATGTATAATTTAGGCGTACAAGCTTTCTGCTTCTACCTGTTTTGGTCTGACGACTTTTAATTGCTTTAGCAATGAAAAACGATTTTGTGACTGGAACAAAACCAAAACTGAACGTCACCTTCACGCAGCTCCATCTGCAGGTGGTTCAGCCTTCCAATCACCTGCAAGTCTAAACACCATGACACAGTTTGATCCCATTACTAGCAAAGAACTGGAGGACATCTTGCATCAACTGAACTCCTCTTGCTGTTTGGACATCCTGCCCACTGGTTTTTTGAAAAAGGTCTCAAAGACCTTGGAGTCAGATCTGCTTCAGATTGTGAAGTCCTCTCTAACGTCAGGTGTTTTCCCAGAGTCACTGAAAACGGCTGTGATCAAACCTCTGCTGAAAAAGGATAATCTAGACAGATGAGCAGCTACAGGCCGATCTCCAATCTTCCATTTTTAAGTAAGATCATTGAAAAAGCAGCTTTTCACCGGCTAAATGACTTTTTAAGAGAAAACAACTGTTATGTCTTCCAGTCAGGTTTTAGACAGCACCACAGCACCGAGACTGCTCTGACCAAAGTCATGAATGACATATGTCTGAATACTGACACTAGAAAAATGTCAGTGTTGGTTTTACTGGATCTCAGTGCTGCATATGATACAGTTGACCACATTATATGACTCCAACGACTGGAGAAGTGGGTGGGTCTATGGTTCTATACTAAACTGGTTCAAAACATACTTGGAGAACAGGAAGTACTTTGTGTCAGTAGGTAATTTTACATCTGTGCAGACAAAAATGACCTGTGGAGTTCCCCAGGGCTCTATCCAGGGGCCTCTTCTGTTTAATATCTACATGCTACCACTGGCTCAGGTTATAAAGAACAACAATATTAGTTACCATAGCTACGCAGATGACACACAGCTATATATTACAGTGTCACCAGGAGACCGGGGCCCTGTACAGGCTCTTGGTAAATGTATTGATGAGATTAATGACTGGATGTGCCTCAACTTTCTTCAGCTGAACAAAAACAAAACTGAGGTGATTGTTTTTGGAGCCAAAGAGAAACGACAGCAGGTTGTCACAGAACTTCAGTCCATACACCTAAAAACCACCAATCAGGCCAGAAATCTGGCTGTAGTGATGGACTCAGTCCTAAAAACCACCAATCAGACCAGAAATCTGGCTGTAGTGATGGACTCAGACCTAAAAACCACCAATCAGGCCAGAAATCTGGCTGTAGTGATGGACTCAGACCTAAAAACCACCAATCAGGCCAGAAATCTGGGTGTAGTGATGGACTCAGACCTAAAAACCACCAATCAGGCCAGAAATCTGGGTGTAGTGATGGACTCAGACCTAAAAACCACCAATCAGGCCAGAAATGTGGGTGTAGTGATGGACTCAGACCTAAACTTTGAAAAACACATCAAAGCGATCACTAAATCAGCCGACTATCACCTGAAGAACATCTAAAGGATAAAAGATCTGATGTCTCAGGAAAATCTGGAAAAACTAGTCCATCATTCATCTTCAGTCGGCTTGACTACTGTAACAGCGTCTTTACTGGTCTACCTAAAGAATCAGTTAAACAGCTGCAGCTCGTTCAGAACTCTGCTGCCCGAGTTCTCACAAAGACCAGAAAAGTGGACCACATCAGTCCAGTTCTCAGGTCTTTACACTGGCTGCCGGTCCATCAGAGAATAGACTTTAAAGTTCTGCTGCTGGTCTATAAAGCTCTGAATGGTTTTGGCCCAAAATACATCAGTGACCTCTTGACCCAGTATGAACCTGCTAGACCCCTCAGGTCATCTGGATCCGGTCTTTTATCAGTTCCCAGAGTCAGAACCAGACCTGGAGAAGCTGCGTTCAGCTTCTATGCTTCACATGTCTGGTACAAACTCCCAGAACGTCTCAGATCAGCTGAAACACTTAGTTTATTTAAATCCAGGTTGAAGACCCGCCTGTTCTCAGCTGCATTTACGTAGATTTTATTCAAAAGTTAAAATCTGCACGTCTCTATATTCTCTCTTTTTGATCCTAAATGTTTTTAATTTTAAATCATGCTTCTACTTTCTTGTTCTTAATTTTTATTTTTCTCGTTTTGTACCCCGCTGTAATGCTTGTAATGTTTTATGTAAAGCACTCTGAATTGTCCTGTACATGAAATGTGCTATACTTGCCTCGCCTTACCCCCTCAGCTCATCGTTCAAACATAAATAAATCTAAGCAGGTGACAGTGATTCTAATCGTGCTGATAATTCTGTGTCCCTGCGGGAAATAATACAACCCGAAAACTCCCGTCAAAGATGCAAAACGTTTAATCAAATTAACCAGATACTTGGTTTTCCTTCAAAGAATGTGATGCAAATTTTAGCTAAATAAAAAAAATGCTAAGTAATGCTCAGTTCCCGTCAGGGCACATCTGCAGACATCACAGTTCCCAGTATGCTTCTGTATATTTACTTATTTCCTGTTAAAGCAGAAGTTTGTCCGCTGAGTCTGAGCTCTGAAGCACCACCCAACATTTGCATCAGCTCTGCTGAAATTCCTGCACCGAGGAAGTGTTTCATTGGCCGAAAGTCTTCACCACTTTTCATTGTAAAGGTTTCTAAGAAAATAAAAACTCTAAAAGGCCCTTTGTTCAACACGGCCATTATGCAAGAGTAAATACTGATGAATGGTTGATGTGCAGCCGCCCAAGCACTGATATAATTCTAACATTTGTTTATCTGAGTGCTGGTTAAATCTGCCATTACCCAAATATTTCCCACCTGTTTGCTAAATAGTAATAGGTGGTGACTTTAATCAATGCAGAAGACATACAGAGAATTTCTACTGTGTAAGAAACTGATGTTTGTAGATGTGTTGGACATCAGGAGGAAGAACTGCAGCTTCCAGCCAATGGGAGTCCTGGTAAAAATGTCGACGGGCCGATATCAGAGCACAGCAGTGAAAACCAGCAGGATGGAAACTTTCTCTGCAGTGAAGATGAAGTTGCTGCTTCATGCACATTAAGGTGTAGTTAGTTGCTTTCCGTTGTTCCCACAGCCAGAAAAATACACCCACTACTACTCATTCTGCATAAAAAGCTACTTTTTTCCTCTGCATGTTTTGTAATCTTTAGAAATATGAAGTGCAAGACTGGAAAAATTGAGTCTGGGGGGTTTTCCGGCTTCAAACCTCAGCATCACTTATTCACTACGATGACTGAACCATTATTTATTTCACAATAAAGATTAAAATACCCTGCTGGGTCATTTTTATGGACAGCACATTCTTCCCTCAACCCAACAGCAAACCAGCTTCCCTGCAGCTCCACCAGTGAGGCTGAACTTCAGACCTCAGGACCTCATAAATCCTCCTCCCTGTCTGAGCTGGAAGAGAAAACCTCGTATTTTACCGGTTTAGTTATGTCAGTTACTTCAGCCACAACCCTGGACCAGTTCCACAAGCAGACCCCCAGATCCCCAGAACCAAGATCCCATCCACCCATCTTCATTCCATCCATCCATTCATCCATCCATGCATCCATCTTCATTCCATCCATCCATCCATGCATGCATCCATGCATGCATCCACCTATCCATCCATCCATCTTCATTCCATCCATCCATCCATCCATCCATCTTCATTCCATCCACCTATCCATGCATCCATCCATCCATCCATCCATCCATGCATCCATCCATCCATGCATCCATCCATCCATGCATCCATTCATCCATCCATCCATCCATCCATGCATCCATCCATCCATCCATCCATCCAATCCATCCACCCATCCATCCATGCATGCATCCACCTATCCATCCATCCATCTTCATTCCATCCATCCATCCATCCATCTTCATTCCATCCATCCATGCATCCATCCATCCACCTATCCATGCATCCATCCATCCATCCATGCATCCATCCATCCATCTTCATTCCATCCATCCATCCATCCATCCATCCATCCACCTATCCATGCATCCATCCATCCATCCATCCATGCATCCATGCATCCATGCATCCATCCATCCATCAATCCATCCATCCATCCATCCATCCACCTATCCATGCATCCATCCCTCCATCCATCCATCCATCCATCCATGCATCCATGCATCCATGAATTCATCCATCCATCCATGAATTCATCCATCCATCCATCCATCCATCCATCCATCCATCCATCTTCATTCCATCCATCCATCCATCCATCCATCCATCCATCCATCTTCATTCCATCCATCCATCCATCCATCCATCTTCATTCCATCCATCCATCCATCCATCCATCCATCCACCTATCCATGCATCCATCCATCCATCCATCCATGCATCCATCTTCATTCCATCCATCCATCCATCCATCCATCCACCTATCCATGCATCCATCCATCCATCCATCCATCCATCCATCCATGCATCCATGCATCCATGCATCCATGCATCCATCCATCCATCCATCCATCCATCAATCCATCCATCCACCTATCCATGCATCCATCCATCCATCCATGCATCCATGCATCCATGAATCCATCCATCCATCCATCCATCCATCCATCCATCCATCCATCCATCCATGCATCCATGCATCCATGCATCCATGAATCCATCCATCCATCCATCCATCCATGAATCCATCCATCCATCCATCCATGCATCCATGCATCCATGCATCCATGAATCCATCCATCCATCCATCCATCCATCCATCCATCCATCCATCCATCATAACCAGGATTCATGTTTCTCTGTAAAACTGTTGCTTTAAAGATCGTTTCCACTGCCACCTACATGATGTAAAGTGGTGGGTAACACCTTCACCAACTTCCTGTAAACAACTTGGTTCGTCATCTTCTCCATTAGTCTGGATGACAAAAATCTGTTTTCTCCGGAACCCGACTGACAACCAGGAGAAAAGGTCTGAAACCGTCTTCACCGACACAGAGTCACAAAAATGAGAGAAAAAAACAGAGTAAGACTGAGAGCAGCACAGACACAACACACTGATGCAACACGACCACGACGAGAAGCATCGCAGCAGCCCCCCCCGACACCGCAGATCCCCCACAGCCCCCCTCTGGGTCCCCCACAGGTGGTGGTCATGTGACTGACATCAGTTTCTGCTCTCTGGGTTTAACCGGATCAGTCAATCAGAGCTCCCAGTCATCCCAGTAACGGCTGAAACCCGTCACTTAGAGATGTCTAATACTATCGGCATGAAAATGTGATATCAGAAAATAATCGTGCCAATGATTTCTCCTAAAGAAATTTTACAAAATTTCATAATGGAACACCAAGATCTTGGAAGATCTAAAGTCTCGGCTCTGAGTTTCCGGCTGATCTTTGATGACGTTGCTCTGTCGGGATCATCAGACGCGATCTCGGCAGCGGTGAAGATGGGAGTCTGAACAAAAGCTGCCATTCTTTACTCAGGAAGCAGCAGCAGTGATGCAGACTGCTGAAGACGAGGGTTCATCTTCATCATCATGAGATCTGAGCAGCAGCTGGAGCTGCTTTCAGAGGATCTCAGACTGGGACGGACCACGCTGGACCAGCTGGTCCTGGAAGGACTGCAGCCTTAATCTGTCTGCTAGATAATCAATATATCTATTCATCGTACGATAAATGAAAATGATCTCAATCATTTTTCTGGGCTCGATATATCGCCATGTGCATGCGTGTATTTGTTTTCCTCGTCTCTCAATGACAAGAGGGTTCACTCTCGTCTCAGCACCTGCACGCGTTTGTGGCTTAGCAGAATGAAATAAAGGGAGTGAAGCATCCTGTCAGTCATTCAGGATCTTTGTTTCTGTGGGAGGAGGCGGAGCCTCAAGCACACATGCATACACTGTAGGAGGTGAGCTTAGAGGAGCTTGGAAATGTTATTGGAAAGCCTGAATGTCTTTTTTTATTTCATGTTTATGATTTTTGTTTGTTTATACATAAGTGTTCATTTTGGTCTCTGTAATGTCGACAATAATATTGTTTATCGTCAATAATATGTGGGACAAGATATCGTCCAGTAAAATTGATGGTCCCGGCCTGGTCACTGCTTTCTGTGTCTGTTTGTTTTCTATCGGGTCCGCTGGCCTGCAGCTCTGTGACCCGAATATTCACGAGTGTCAGGAGATGAACAGATGATGAAAAACCGCAGGTCAGTTCAGCTTATTTGTCGAGCAAATTCACAACAACGTCATCTCAGAGCCCTTCAGAGACCGATCAGTTCCAGCCAGTTCAGAACAGCGTTGATAGGAAACCAACAGACTGGATCAAAAATGTAGATGAGGTGCGTTCACAGACTCAGCGGTGCCGTTTCCCTCTGAACAGACTAGTCTGTCTCGTTTTCCTGCGACAGCACGTAAAGGCCGGAGCTTTGATCCAAATCACAAGATCAAACTTTGATAAAAGGTTTCAGTTTTACTTCAACATGACAAATTTCAAAGTTCAAGTCAACTTGTTTGTTTTAGGAAGAGGAAGAACGTTTCTGACCAAATCCTGAAGTTAATTTTCAAATCCTGGACTGGATTCAGTGTAAATAATTCCTTTAGAAATCCTCTTTGCTCATTTAAGCTTCACTGATGATGTTCCAGTCTCTTTGCAGGAATATTACAGCACAGACGTGTTTTCAGACATACTGGCCCTCATTTATCAAACGAGTGTACGACCAAATCTGTGCGTACGACCATTTCCACGCAAGACTCGGCATTTATCAATTTGGACGTGATCGTAGGATACGATCAAATCTCACGACAGCTCTGAGTTCGTGTCAGTGAGGGTTTGCAGCGCAGCAGAACATGAAAATATTTATTAACCAAACCGCAAACTGTCATTTAATAAGTATTCACATATCAGCACTAAGAATGAACCCATTTGCAAAGAAAAAGAAAAAGGAAAAAAGGAATGTAGAAAGTATTCCCAAAATTACAAAAATAGCTGTGACTGAATTTAATTCCTCCATTTATCTCAACAAATTATTAAAATCATTAACATATAGTTCTAGGAGACAAGTGTTTGCACTCTTCATGCGTCTCCTCACCGTGCTGGTAAACCTGCCACAGAGCAGGTAGGCATCAGTACGCAGACATGCGTACGTGCCCAGGTGGAGCGCTGCTTCAGGCTGCAGGAAGGCAGGTGGGGGTCGGACCAGCGGGATGAAACGCTGCTTTAGACTCGGAGAAAGTCTGAAACACAATCCTGTCCTGTGCAGTGCTGCACGGCATCGTTCTGACGGCTGATGGAGAGTTTTGATACGCAGTCAGAGGAGAAGATGCGCCCGGAGCCGCTCTGCAGCCCCCACTGGGCTATACGGAGGAGACCGGAGCTGATCTGCAGCCCCCACTGGGCTATACGGAGGAGACCGGGGCTGCTCTGCAGCCCCCACTGGTCTATACGGAGGAGACCAGAGCCGCTCTGCAGCCCCCACTGGTCTATACGGAGGAGACCAGAGCTGATCTGCAGCCCCCACTGGTCTATACGGAGGAGACCAGAGCTGATCTGCAGCCCCCACTGGTCTATACGGAGGAGACCGGAGCCGCTCCGTCGGCTCCCATCAGTGGTCTATACCTGGAGGAGACCAGTGCTCATCTGCAGCCCCCACCGGGCTATACAGTGTGCAGACCAGGCGCGATCTGCAGCCCCCACTGGTCTTACGCCGAGGAGACCTGAGAGCCAGCTCTGCTGCCCCCACTGACTGTGCGGAGGAGAGCCAGAGCTGATCTGCAGCCCCCACGCGCTATACGGAGGAGACCGGAGCTGATCTGCAGCCCCCACTTTTCTTTACGGAGGGACCGGAGCCACTCTGCTGCCCCCACTGGGCTAGACGGAGGAGACCGAGAGCTGCTCTGCAGCCCCCACTGTGATAAATAACGGAGGAGACCGTAGCCGCCGGCATGCTGCCCTCCACCGGTCTACCAGATGATTCCAGGTGTTCTGACTGTGATGAGCCTCCACCGATCTATACAGGAGCAGACTGGCGAGCGGCACTCTTCAGCCGTCTGATCCGGCCCAGTTTAACGTCCCGCTGTCCCGATGCGGGGCAGCATTATCAGCCCACCGGTACTATACCCATAGGACAGCAGGTGCCCTTCAGCCCCCACCGGTCTATACGGAGGAGACACAGATCACACTCTGCAGCCTCCTCTGGTCTTCAGATAGAGAGGAGATTCCCTGGTTTTTCTGGGTGTTTCCTCTCCTGTCTAACGGAAGAAACCGGTGCTGCCCTGTGTCCCCACTCGCTCTGATTGGAGGACACCAGACCGCGTCTGCAGCCCCCACTGGTCTAGATTTTGCAGACTCGGAGCTGTCTGCACGCCCCCACTGGGCTATACGGAGGAAACCGAGCCGCCCTGCAACCCCCACTGGGCTATACGCGAGGAGACCGGAGCCGCCCTGCCGCCCCCACTGGGCAAAACTCGGAGGAGTCCGGACGCCGCTCTGCAGACCCGCACTGGGCATAAACTTGGCAGGAAACCTGACACCCTCTGACGCTTCAAATCGCGCTTGGCTAAACCTTAAGTAGAAGTGCTCCATCCGTAACTTTCTAATGGACTCTGCTAATGCAGGTGATCTCTTCTTCTGTCCCTGTCCTGGTCAGGCTCAGATCTGACCTGCATCCA
>JALJCO010010971.1:225000-438237 GCA_023101725.1 Atherinomorus stipes
ATGTTAGATGATGCATTCACTGCAGCTCTGTGTTCAATGTTAGATGATGCATTCACTGCACCTCTGTGTTTACAGTTAGATGATGCATTCACTGCACCTCTGTGTTTACAGTTAGATGCTGCATTCAATGTACTTCTGTGTTCAGAGTTAGATGAAGCATTCACTGCTGTGTTCAAAGTTGGATGATGCATTCATTGCACTTAATCACAATCAGTAATCTGATTACTACCAGATCTCTGACTCTGATGCTCAGTAATCTGATTACTTTCAGATCTATGACTCTGATGGTCAGTAATCTGATCACTCCCAGACATTGATGGTCAGTAATCTGATTACTCTCAGATCTCTGATTCTTATGGTCAGTAATCTGATTACTCTCAGGGCTCTGACTCTGACAGTCAACAATCTGATTACTCCCAGATATCTGACTCTGATGTTCAGTAATCTGATTACTGTCAGATCTCTGACTCTGATGCTCAGCAGTCTGATTACTCTCATATCTCTGATTCTGATGTTCAGTAATCTGATTACTCTCATATCTCTTACTCTGATGCTCAGTAGTCTGATTACTCTCATATCTCTGATTCTGATGGTCAGTAATCTGATTAGTCTCAGATATCTGACTGATGGTCAGTAATCTGATTACTCTCATATCTCTTACTCTGATGCTCAGTAGTCTGATTACTCTCATATCTCTGATTCTGATGGTCAGTAATCTGATTAGTCTCAGATATCTGACTCATGGTCAGTAATCTGATTACTCTCATATCTCTTACTCTGATGCTCAGTAGTCTGATTACTCTCATATCTCTGATTCTGATGGTCAGTAATCTGATCATAATCAGCTTCTCTCACTGGGATGATGATAAACTGGGATGTTTAACGTGGTATTAGTGATAACTCCGTTATTTATGACATGATTTCACACATTAATCTCTTTGTAATAACGTGTTGATACTGAAGCCCCAAATATCCCTCATTTATTGATAAATGTAGCCTCTTGATATTTTCATCCAGCACTCGTCTGCTTCGCTGTTTGTTTGGTTTCCTCTAGTAACGCAGGTTAATATTTAACTAGAAACTTTACACAACTATTCCACTGTTTGCTGGTGAAACCTTTTCCCCGGGGGAGGGACAGTCCCTGCTGGTCCCTGAACCATTGCAGCAGCCGTGCTTCCATTACCAGATTTCCTCATACTTCTGCAGCTGCAACTCAGAATCTCTGTGCACAGCTGCACATGCACGGCTCTGCTCGACCCAAACCCGAACCAGGAAGCTGTAGCAGGAGCGGTTCTGCTGCACCAGAACAACGCTCATCCACACCAGCAGCTGCAGAGCGAAAGTCAGGAAGCACCAGTCTTAATCTGATCTTAATCTGATCAATGATTGGCCCGTTGTCTTAGATGCCGTGTGATTCATTAAGAAAAGCCGAGAATCCTCACATCTGACAAGTTCAAGCAGAAAATGTCATTTTGGCCAAATAACGAGCGATGTCTGATATTATCGGCCGATATCGGCATTAAAATGTGATATCGGAAAATATCAATATAGTTTTTTCTAGGGGTGTGACAAAATACTGATACACTGAAGTATCACAATACTTTATGTTGAGATATAATACCGATATCACAAACACAGAATCTTTATTTTTTTTACAAACAAAATCTCGCGAAATTTCATCGTTCTGTTACGAAAACTTGCGAGATTTGTTGTTCCAGCATGTAGAACTTCTCTGCTTTCCACTGATATCTGCGTGCATCTGCAGGTTCAGGTTACGTTAACATGTGAGACCAGGTTTTCATCGACCCCCCCCCAACCCCACTCCCACTCCCAGTTGTTGGAGATTATAATGACTGAAATGTTTATTTCTCATAGTCACTAATATGTGTTTTCATGTACTCATAAACTACTTGGTTTTACTAATTTCACATGAACTCGTGTACTTTTCTGCTATTCCAGCTCAGCTGTGCTAATATTGTTTTCTAAAATACTTTATCTTAATGATCTTTATAAAATCCAAGTAGCAAAGAAAGCTGTCCCAGTTTAACAAACGGGACCTGGAGGAACTGGATTTCACTGATTATGACTCATTTTGCTGTTTCAGTCGTTCGATGTTTCTACACACTGCCGCTTTTATTTCAAGCTGCATGTTAAATTTCTCTGAAATGCCTGATATATCGCGATATTATATCACATTGTGACCAAGGAATCGTGATACATATCATATTGTGAAGTCTTGGCCAATACCCACCCCATTTCTAATATTATGGTCTGTCTGGAGACACTGCACATATTTCAGTTTCTCTGGGACTCGTGTTTGAATTGTTCATTTAAAAAGGGGACAATGTGCATTAATGTGCATAGATGATGTAAATATGCAGGATTATAGCAGAGCTAGTTTCCGTCCGTCATCCCCTTACAGACCAACACAAGAAAATAAAAAGAATGATAACATTAAAATAAAAATGGAAGGAGGTTATGGTACACGGTAATGAAGTAAAAAGATAAAAACTAAATAAGGATGCTGTTGATCTCAGACCAGGAGTTCACCATCAGTCAGGATCTGGTTTAGTGCTGAACTGCATCACATGATGTTACACTGCAAGATGTATCACACCCAACTACTTTAGTTTTCATGCTCCGATCCTGATGGAAACCTGCAGAGTACAAAAGGTCGGGTTAAAAAAAAAGGCGTGAAAATGTATTTTTTGTATCGTTGATATAGATAGATACAAGATATAGATGTATCTTGTAAAGGTGTAATATATATATATATATATATATATATATATATATATACAGCTGTGTGAAAAAGTTTTTGCCCCCTTCCGAATTTCTTACTTTTTTGCATGTTTGTCACACTTAAATGTTTCAGATCATCAAACAAATTTAAATGTGAGTCAAAGATAACACAAGTAAACAGAAATTGCAGTTTTTAGATGAAGATTTTATTAGTAAGGGGGGAAAAAATCCAAACCTCTATGGTCCTGTGTGAAAAAGTGATTGCCCCCCTCCGTTAAAACATAAATGAACTGTGGTTTATCATCTTTGGAAAGCTGTGTTCAGTTTCTCTATCCACATCCAGGCCTGATTACTGCCACACCTGTTCTCTATCAAGAAATCCCTTAAATAGGACCTGCCTGAGAAAGTGAAGCAGACCAAAAGATCCTCCAAAGCTAGACATCATGCTGCCATCCAAAGAAATTCAGGAACAAATGAGAAACAAAGTCATTGAGATCTATCAGTCTGGAAAAGGTTCCAAAGCCATTTCTAAAGCTTTGGGACTCCAGAGAACCACAGTGAGAACCATTATCCACAAATGGTGAAAACATGGAACAGTGGTGAACCTTCCCAGGAGGGGCCGGCCGACCAAAATGACCCCAAGAGCACAGCGACGACTCATCCAAGAGGTCACAAAAGACCCCAGAACAACATCCAAGAACTGCAGGCCTCACTTGCCTCAATTAAGGTCAGTGTTCATGACTCCCCCATCAGAAAAAGACTGGGGGGCAAAAATGGCTGCATGGCAGAGTTCCAAGACCAAAACCACTGCTGAGCAAAAAGAACATAAAGGCTCGTCTCAGTTTAGCCAGAAAGCATCTTGATGATCCCCAAGACTTTTGGGAAAATACTCTGTGGACTGACGAGACAAAAGTGGAACTTTCTGGAAGGTGGAGGTCCCATTACATCTGGCGTAAAAGTAACACGGCATTTCAGAAAAGGAACATCATAGCAACAGTAAAACATGGTGGTGGTAGTGTGATGGTCTGGGGCTGTTCTGCTGCTTCAGGACCTGGAAGACTTGCTGTGGTAAATGGAACCATGAATTCTGCTTCTACCAAAAAATCCTGAAGGAGAACGTCCGGCCATCTGTTGGTGACCTCAAGCTGAAGCGCACTTGGGTTCTGCAGCAGAACAATGATCCAGAACACACCAGCAAGTCCACCTCTGAATGACTTAAGAACAACAACATGAAGACTTTGGAGTGGCCTAATCAAAGCCCCCACCTGAATCCCATTGAGATGCTGTGGCATGACCTTAAAAAGGCGGTTCATGCTGGAAAAGCCTCCAATGTGGCTGAATTACAAATATTCTGCAAAGATGAGTGGAACAAAATTCCTCCACAGCGCTGTAGAAGACTCACTGCCAGTTATCACAAACGCTTGATGCAGTTGTTGCTGCTAAGGTGGAACAACCAGTTATTAGGTTTAGGGGAAGATCACTTTTTCACACAGGGACATGGAGGTTTGGATTTTTCCCCCTTACTAATAAAAATCTTCATTTAAAAACTGCATTTTGGGTTTACTTGTGTTATATTTGTCTAATGTTTCAATTTGTTTGATGATCAGAAACATCTAAGTGTGACTAACATGCAAAATAATAAGAAATCAGGAAGGGGGGGGGGGGGCACTTTTTCACACAACTGTGTATATATATATATATATATATATATATATACATATATACATATACACATATATTTGTATGTCTGTATACAGTCCTTAAAATTAACCATATACTCCCATTAAAGAGGGTAAAAAAGAATCTGCTGTTAGTGAAATAACTTGTAAAGAAATAATAAATAAAAATTCTCTAAAAATCATGACAGTGATTCTGAATTGTGGTTCAACAGAAAAATCTAAAAGAAACAAAAAAAATAAAGCAACTAAAACAAGCAGGATGGGGCTCTGAAGCTTAAATGTTGTTGAGTAACACTTTGAGACAATCACTGCAGGTTTTTTTTTTGCAGTCTGGATCTGGGTCGGGTTTTTCCGCTTCCTCGCTGATCTGGATCTGGGCCGGGTTTCCTGCTTCCTCGCTGGTCTGAAGCGGTCTGGATTTGGGTCGGGTTTCCTGCTTCCTCGCTGATCTGGATCTGGGTCGGTTTCCTGCTTCCTCGCTGGTCTGAAGCGGTCTGGATCTGGGCCGGGTTTCCTGCTTCCTCGCTGGTCTGAAGCGGTCTGGATCTGGGTCGGGTTTCCTGCTTCCTTGCTGGTCTGAAGCGGTCTGGATCTGGGTCGGGTTTTCTGCTTCCTCGCTGGTCTGAAGCGGTCTGGATCTGGGTCGGGTTTCCTGCTTCCTCGCTGGTCTGAAGCGGTCTGGATCTGGGTCGGGTTTCCTGCTTCCTCGCTGGTCTGAAGCGGTCTGGATCTGGGTCGGGTTTCCTGCTTCCTCGCTGGTCTGAAGCGGTCTGGATCTGGGTCGGGTTTCCTGCTTCCTCACTGGTCTGAAGCGGTCTGGATCTGGGTCGGGTTTCCTGCTTCCTCGCTGGTCTGAAGCGGTCTGGATCTGGGTCGGGTTTCCTGCTTCCTCGCTGGTCTGAAGCGGTCTGGATCTGGGTCGGGTTTCCTGCTTCCTCGCTGGTCTGAAGCGGTCTGGATCTGGGTCGGGTTTCCTGCTTCCTCACTGGTCTGAAGCGGTCTGGATCTGGGTCGGGTTTCCTGCTTCCTCGCTGGTCTGAAGCGGTCTGGATCTGGGTCGGGTTTCCTGCTTCCTTGCTGGTCTGAAGCGGTCTGGATCTGGGTCGGGTTTCCTGCTTCCTCGCTGGTCTGAAGCGGTCTGGATCTGGGTCGGGTTTCCTGCTTCCTTGCTGGTCTGAAGCGGTCTGGATCTGGGTCAGGTTTCCTGCTTCCTCACTGGTCTGAAGCGGTCTGGATCTGGGTCAGGTTTCCTGCTTCCTCGCTGGTCTGAAGCGGTCTGGATCTGGGTCGGGTTTCCTGCTTCCTCGCTGGTCTGAAGCGGTCTGGATCTGGGTCGGGTTTCCTGCTTCCTCGCTGGTCTGAAGCGGTCTGGATCTGGGTCGGGTTTCCTGCTTCCTTGCTGGTCTGAAGCGGTCTGGATCTGGGTCGGGTTTCCTGCTTCCTTGCTGGTCTGGATCTGGGTCGGGTTTCCTGCTTCCTCGCTGGTCTGAAGCGGTCTGGATCTGGGTCGGGTTTCCTGCTTCCTCGCTGGTCTGAAGCGGTCTGGATCTGGGTCGGGTTTCCTGCTTCCTCGCTGGTCTGAAGCGGTCTGGATCTGGGTCGGGTTTCCTGCTTCCTTGCTGGTCTGAAGCGGTCTGGATCTGGGTCGGGTTTCCTGCTTCCTCGCTGGTCTGAAGCGGTCTGGATCTGGGTCGGGTTTCCTGCTTCCTCGCTGGTCTGAAGCGGTCTGGATCTGGGTCGGGTTTCCTGCTTCCTCGCTGGTCTGAAGCGGTCTGGATCTGGGTCGGGTTTCCTGCTTCCTTGCTGGTCTGAAGTGGTCTGGATCTGGGTCGGGTTTCCTGCTTCCTTGCTGGTCTGAAGCGGTCTGGATCTGGGTCGGGTTTCCTGCTTCCTTGCTGGTCTGAAGCGGTCTGGATCTGGGTCGGGTTTCCTGCTTCCTCGCTGGTCTGAAGCGGTCTGGATCTGGGTCGGGTTTCCTGCTTCCTCGCTGGTCTGAAGCGGTCTGGATCTGGGTCGGGTTTCCTGCTTCCTCGCTGGTCTGAAGCGGTCTGGATCTGGGTCGGGTTTCCTGCTTCCTCGCTGGTCTGAAGCGGTCTGGATCTGGGTCGGGTTTCCTGCTTCCTCGCTGGTCTGAAGCGGTCTGGATCTGGGTCGGGTTTCCTGCTTCCTCGCTGGTCTGAAGCGGTCTGGATCTGGGTCGGGTTTCCTGCTTCCTCGCTGGTCTGAAGCGGTCTGGATCTGGGTCGGGTTTCCTGCTTCCTTGCTGGTCTGAAGCGGTCTGGATCTGGGTCGGGTTTCCCCGTTTCCTTGCTGGTCTGAAGTGGTCTGGATCTGGGTCGGGTTTCCTGCGTCCTTGCTGGTCTGAAGCTGTCTGGATCTGGGTCGGGTTTCCCCGTTTCCTTGCTGGTCTGAAGTGGTCTGGATCTGGGTCGGGTTTCCTGCTTCCTTGCTGGTCTGAAGCGGTCTGGATCTGGGTCGGGTTTCCTGCTTCCTCGCTGGTCTGAAGCGGTCTGGATCTGGGTCAGGTTTCCTGCTTCCTCGCTGGTCTGAAGCGGTCTGGATCTGGGTCGGGTTTCCTGCGTCCTCGCTGGTCTGAAGCGGTCTGGATCTGGGTCGGGTTTCCTGCTTCCTCGCTGGTCTGAAGCGGTCTGGATCTGGGTCAGGTTTCCTGCTTCCTCGCTGGTCTGAAGCGGTCTGGATCTGGGTCGGGTTTCCTGCGTCCTTGCTGGTCTGAAGCGGTCTGGATCTGGGTCGGGTTTCCCCGTTTCCTTGCTGGTCTGAAGCGGTCTGGATCTGGGTCGGGTTTCCTGCTTCCTCGCTGGTCTGAGGCGGTCTGGATCTGGGTCGGGTTTCCTGCTTCCTCGCTGGTCTGAAGCGGTCTGGAGCTGGGTCGGGTTTCCTGCTTCCTCGCTGGTCTGAAGCGGTCTGGATCTGGGTCGGGTTTCCTGCTTCCTCGCTGGTCTGAAGCGGTCTGGATCTGGGTCGGGTTTCCCCGCTTCCTTGCTGGTCTGGATCTGGGTCGGGTTTCCTGCTTCCTCGCTGGTCTGAAGCGGTCTGGATCTGGGTCGGGTTTCCTGCTTCCTCGCTGGTCTGAAGCGGTCTGGATCTGGGTCGGGTTTCCTGCTTCCTCGCTGGTCTGAAGCGGTCTGGATCTGGGTCGGGTTTCCTGCTTCCTCGCTGGTCTGAAGCGGTCTGGATCTGGGTCGGGTTTCCCCGTTTCCTTGTTGGTCTGAAGCGGTCTGGATTTGGGTCGGGTTTCCTGCTTCTTCACTGGTCTGAAGCGGTCTGGATCTGGGTCGGGTTTCCCGCTTCCTCGCTGGTCTGAAGCGGTCTGGATCTGGGTCGGGTTTCCTGCTTCCTCGCTGGTCTGAAGCGGTCTGGATCTGGGTCGGGTTTCCTGCGTCCTCGCTGGTCTGAAGCGGTCTGGATCTGGGTCGGGTTTCCTGCGTCCTCGCTGGTCTGAAGCGGTCTGGATCTGGGTCGGGTTTCCTGCGTCCTCGCTGGTCTGAAGCGGTCTGGATCTGGGTCGGGTTTCCTGCGTCCTCGCTGGTCTGAAGCGGTCTGGATCTGGGTCGGGTTTCCTGTGTCCTCGCTGGTCTGAAGCGGTCTAGTTTAGTTTGGGATTTTATATTTTGGATACATTTATGTTTTTCTGTCTCATTTTATATGTATTTGTAATATTTATTTGTATATTTATTTTTATCATTTAATGTTGATTCATTGTAAAACTGCTGTAAGTTTCATTTTTACAGCCTCCATTTTTCTCAGTTTCAATGTTTTGTGTAAATTATCAATAACAAGCTGTTTTTGTTATATAAATGCTGTGTGCAACTGCAACATAACTGTCTGAATAATCGTGATTTTAATAGAAACCAACATAATCTTTATGACTTTTTCAATAACTGAGCAGCCGTAAGCTGGAGGGAAATCCGTATGATCGCCCGCAGGCAGAGAGAGAGAGAGAGAGAGGACACCACACCGTCACACTACAGATGCCAAAGAGGAACAAAAATATGAGAAGCAGCTGGTCCCAGAGGGCGGAGCCGCCGCACGGCTAAGAATACCGAAATAAGCAAATGAAATGTAAACAAGGCAGCACGGTGGAAAAGAAGAAACTTTTATTCAAAATGACAACGGAAACGTGGAACTACCTCAGAGATGCAAAGCAGCCGGAAGCCACGACGGCCAGAGACAAACGCCAACGCACCAAAAACTCCAGAGACCTGAGACCAGCTCCAGCACCAAAAACTCACCACGGAGACACGAAAACCTCCAGAGACCTGAGACCAGCTCCAGCACCAAAAACTCACCACAGAGACACGAAAACCTCCAGAGACCTGAGACCAGCTCCAGCACCAAAAACTCAGGCACCAAAACCTCCAGAGACCTGAGACCTGCACCAAAAACTCCAGAGACCTGAGACCAGCTCCTGCACCAAAAACTCACCACAGAGACACGAAAACCTCCAGAGACCTGAGACCAGCTCCTGCACCAAAAACTCACCACGGAGACACGAAAACCTCCAGAGACCTGAGACCAGCTCCTGCACCAAAAACTCTCGACGGAGACACGAAAACCTCCAGAGACCTGAGACCAGCTCCTGCACCAAAAACTCACCACGGAGACACGAAAACCTCCAGAAACCTGAGACCAGCTCCTGCACCAAAAACTCACCACGGAGACACGAAAACCTCCAGAGACCTGAGACCAGCTCCAGCACCAAAAACTCACCACGGAGACACGAAAACCTCCAGAGACCTGAGACCAGCTCCTGCACCAAAAACTCACCACAGAGACACTAAAACCTCCAGAGACCTGAGACCAGCTCCAGCACCAAAAACTCACCACGGAGACACGAAAACCTCCAGAAACATGAGACCAGCTCCTGCACCAAAAACTCACCACGGAGACACGAAAACCTCCAGAGACCTGAGACCAGCTCCAGCACCAAAAACTCACCATGGAGACACAAAAACCTCCAGAGACCTGAGACCAGCTCCTGCACCAAAAACTCACCACGGAGACACGAACACCTCCAGAGACCTGAGACCAGCTCCTGCACCAAAAACTGATGCAGAATCACCATGGAGAAACGAAAACCTCCAGAGACCTGAGACCAGCTCCAGCACCAAAAACTCACCACGGAGACACGAAAACCTCCAGAGACCTGAGACCAGCTCCAGCACCAAAAACTCAGGCACCAAAACCTCCAGAGACCTGAGACCTGCACCAAAAACTCACCACGGAGACATGAAAACCTCCAGAGACCTGAGACCAGCTCCAGCACCAAAAACTCACCACGGAGACACGAAAACCTCCAGAGACCTGAAACCAGCTACTGCACCAAAAACTGATCCAGAATCACCACGGAGACACAAAAACCTCCGGAGACCCGAAACCATTTCCAGCACTAAAAAACTGATGCAGAATCACCAGGGAGAGACCACGGGAAAACGAAAACCTCCAGAGACCAAAGACCTGCTTCTGCACCAAAAACTCACCACAGAGAGACGCAAACCTTCAGAGACCAAAGACCAGCTTCAGCAACAAAAACTGATGTAGAATCACCACAAAGACACGAAAACCTCCAATGACCAAAGACAAGCCCCAGCACCAAAAACTGATGCAGAATCACCACAGAGACATTAAAACCTCCAGAGACCTGAGACCAGCTCCTGTACCGAAAACTCATCACAGAGACACGAAAACCTGCAGAAACCTGAGACCAGCTACTGCACCAAAAACTGATCCGGAATCACCACGAAGACACGAAAACCTACAGAGACCCGAAACCACTTCCAGCACTAAAAACTGATGCAGAATCACCAGGGAGAGACCACGGAGAGACGAAAACCTTCAGAGACCAAAGACCAGCTCCAGCACCAAAAACTGATGCAGAATCACCACAGAGACACAAAAACCTCCAGACCTGAGACCAGCTCCAGCACCAAAAACTGATGCAGAATCACCACAGAGACACAAAAACCTCCAGACCTGAGACCAGCTCCAGCACCAAAAACTGATGCAGAATCACCACGGAGCCACGAAAACCTCCAGAGACCCGAGTCCAGCTCCTGCACCAAAAACTCACCACGGAGACACGAAAACCTCCAGAGACCTGAGACCAGCTCCTGCACCAAAAACTCACCACGGAGACACGAACACCTCCAGAGACCTGAGACCAGCTCCTGCACCAAAAACTGATGCAGAATCACCATGGAGAAACGAAAACCTCCAGAGACCTGAGACCAGCTCCAGCACCAAAAACTCACCACGGAGACACGAAAACCTCCAGAGACCTGAGACCAGCTCCAGCACCAAAAACTCAGGCACCAAAACCTCCAGAGACCTGAGACCTGCACCAAAAACTCACCACGGAGACATGAAAACCTCCAGAGACCTGAGACCAGCTCCAGCACCAAAAACTCACCACGGAGACACGAAAACCTCCAGAGACCTGAAACCAGCTACTGCACCAAAAACTGATCCAGAATCACCACGGAGACACAAAAACCCTCCGGAGACCCGAAACCATTTCCAGCACTAAAAAACTGATGCAGAATCACCAGGGAGAGACCACGGGAAAACGAAAACCTTCAGAGACCAAAGACCAGCTTCAGCAACAAAAACTGATGTAGAATCACCACAAAGACACGAAAACCTCCAATGACCAAAGACAAGCCCCAGCACCAAAAACTGATGCAGAATCACCACAGAGACATTAAAACCTCCAGAGACCTGAAACCAGCTACTGCACCAAAAACTGATCCAGAATCACCACGGAGACACAAAAACCCTCCGGAGACCCGAAACCATTTCCAGCACTAAAAAACTGATGCAGAATCACCAGGGAGAGACCACGGGAAAACGAAAACCTTCAGAGACCAAAGACCAGCTTCAGCAACAAAAACTGATGTAGAATCACCACAAAGACACGAAAACCTCCAATGACCAAAGACAAGCCCCAGCACCAAAAACTGATGCAGAATCACCACAGAGACATTAAAACCTCCAGAGACCTGAGACCAGCTCCTGTACCGAAAACTCATCACAGAGACACGAAAACCTGCAGAAACCTGAGACCAGCTACTGCACCAAAAACTGATCCGGAATCACCACGAAGACACGAAAACCTACAGAGACCCGAAACCACTTCCAGCACTAAAAAACTGATGCAGAATCACCAGGGAGAGACCACGGAGAGACGAAAACCTTCAGAGACCAAAGACCAGCTCCAGCACCAAAAACTGATGCAGAATCACCACAGAGACACAAAAACCTCCAGACCTGAGACCAGCTCCAGCACCAAAAACTGATGCAGAATCACCACAGAGACACAAAAACCTCCAGACCTGAGACCAGCTCCAGCACCAAAAACTGATGCAGAATCACCACGGAGCCACGAAAACCTCCAGAGACCCGAGTCCAGCTCCTGCACCAAAAACTCACCACGGAGACACGAAAACCTCCAGAGACCCAAAACCAGCTCCAGTAACATAAACTCAACATGGAGATACGAAAACATCCAGAGACCTGAGACCAGCTCCTGCACCCAGTTTTACAGATCTGCAGCATCTCAGGCTATGTTGCATTACATCTGATGAAAACTTTGTTTTATTATAATTTATCTCAAGTGTGTGCGTGTGTGTGTGTGTGTATGTGTGTGTAAAAATATTGACTAATTGATGCATCACAATACCAATTCAATACTGAAACGCAAATCCTGTGAATGGATTCACCTCCTGACCAGGAGGGGCGCTGTGCGTGTAGTTTACATTGTATGGACGAAGGCCACGTTAGATCATTCAACACCAAAATGGCAAATTTATTTTCAGACGTTTTATTACCCAAAAATATGAGTTGACATACCACATCTGTTCACATGGGCACGGAAATTTAAAAATCTCCCATCGAGTTCTTACTTCTTACTGAACCAATATTGAAGCATTTAAATCAATATTGAATATGCGATTATCACGCTAGCTGTGTAGTCTGCATCACTGAAGTGCCGGCTACGAACAAACGTGCTGCGTTAGTTTATTATAAAGTTCGGCCCTTCACCCAGCGAATCCCTTTGATCCACGTCTTCCTTAGCATCACTGCAGTTGGGAATCCATGAAACCTAAAGTAGGGTTGGTGTTGTTTATTGGATTTACAAAGTGGAACAGAGCAGGAACATTGGATTCAGCTATTGTTGAACTGGCCTGGAAAAGGAAACGCTTAAATTTGACAAGTTACAGAAACCGGGACATGGAAGCGTGATAATCCTCTATTAAATCAATATCAAATCGAGACATTCTCATCAACACCCAGCCCTAGTCTCAAGTTTTGTTTCACAAAACAAACATGTAGAGACATTTTCTGTCTTCTAGGGATGGGCACAATTAATCGATGATCGATAATTGATCATTGAGAAATTTTTTACATTTTTTTCGATCATCCGTCTGTGTTATGAAACATAGTTCATTCATGTAGTTTACGTGTTGGAGCTCTGTAATAAATGTGAGTATGTGGCGGTAATAAAACCTCCTACCAGCGGGGGGCGATGTCGCCTAAAGACAGCAGAGAAAGCCGCCTGCGAGCTGTCGTCTTCCCGTCACAGCAGCTGAAAGCGTTGCCATGACAACAGGGAGCTACCTCACCATCACGTGCCACCACTGCCGACCTGCTCGCAGATGATTGAGGCTGAAGAGCAGTGGGGGGGTGAAATAAATACGTATTTGAGAAATAACAGTCTGCCGTATGTGGAATCATGTTTTTAACATGCATTTCTTAATGATTAATCAATAATTGATCGTTAATTCTCCCGACGATCGATCAAAAAGATGATCGCTAATGCCCATCCCTACTGTCTTCACCGACCAACTTTTTGTTTGCAGATTGTAAACGAGTTTTTAAAATAAAAAAATAGAGATGTCCGATATTATCAAGTGTTTTTGTAGCGAGTTCGTGAGGATATTGGAAAAATGTCATTTAGATGTAAAGCACAACAACAAACTTCCATCCTCGATCCGTTCCATAACTTCTGTTTATGTGTTTAAAATAACCTCGCTCGCCACCTTCAGAATCTACGTAACTGTTTTTGACTCTCTATTATCTTTTTCTGCCTCGTGTTTTGTCTGTATGTTTGTGCATGTATATACGTGTACGGTCAAACATATCTGCTGCTTGCACGTCTGCAGCTGTTCATCTGTTTTGCCTTTTCTGTGGGAAAATGTTTAGGACCCCCTTGAAAACGAGATGGTTCATCTCCAGGGGTTTATCCTAGAAATAAATTGAAAACTGAAGTTATTTTGGTGATTGTGTCCAAATCTCGGGACGCTGGAAATCAAATCTCGTTCCGAAATCACGCGATAACTCACGTCAAAACACCAGAACAAGCAGCGATCTCCAGGTAATGTAGACACTTTGGTTCATGTCTCCTCTCTAGCATGATGTCGGACACTCGTTGAGACTATCTGAGCCCTTCAGGGTGGAAAAAAGCAGGTTTTTAGGGCAAACTTAGACGCGGGGGCCAGTTGCCCCATACTGATCATTAGCTGCTGCTAGGCTGCCTGCCGGATAAATACTGGATATCTGGAACATTCATTTCTCCATCACTCATATGAAAGGACATGAAAACACACCCCAGGTTAAAAAAAGAAGCGAAATTCCCCTTTAAAGGAACAGTACACCCACAGAATAATGCTCCAGAGTCTTGCTCAGCATGAGGATGAGGAGAAGATGAAGGACCATCATTCTGTGGGTGTACTGTCCCCAGTGGCGGATTTAGCAATTTGGGGGCCCAAGGCGAACTTAGCTAGGGGGCCCTTCAAATCTGGACCTGTCAATAGGAAACTTAGACTAAATAAAGAGTAGAAAGTGAGAAATAAGTTTTGGATATAGCACCAGAATATGACAAAATGCTATTTTTCTGATCCATTTCTCTTCAAAGTCGCCTACCAGCTCAATCGTAGAGCTGCTAGCAGCTTTGGAAATGATCCAGCTCAGGGTTCGTTCTTCACTGTGAGTTCTTCATGGTCAGACGAATAAAAACATTTTACCACAACCCTGCCTGGTTTCTCTGCACAATAGATGTCTTTCACAACAAGTTCTAATCTTTCCTTTACCAGTGAAGACCCAGCATCATCATCCTCGGTATTAAAGGGACAGTCTGTCCCTTTAATACCTACAGCAGCACTTCATGGGAAAGTCCTGCCACAACGATCAATAAAGTCTCAGTAATATTTACAACGAGCATTTTCCCTCAGCGGTCGTGCAGATATGCAACCTGAAACGGTGCCACACAAAGAGGAAGCCGTAAATCAGCCCTGCCGGTTCCTACGGCCGTCAGAAGCACGTAAACGCAGCACAGAAGTGCTCGCGAGGCACATCAGTTCCCCTTTCAGCTGCTCTGATGCCAGGATGGCACATCATCCAGCTGCTATCAGCGCCGCTGGGCTGCAGAGTATCGGCGCTGATACCATCGCTCGCACGTGTGAGGTTAGAACGATATCGGTCCTCTTTTCAGTTTCCACAAGATGCTTCACCAAAGGAGAGTAAACCTCTCTCAGCCTTCAGCAGATGGAGGTTTCCACCCTGCCACTGATGGAACATCAACTTTTGCTTCTGGATAAACTGTGCATGTGCGTTCAGCTCGCGCCTGCAGAGAAGTGGAGGAAGTTCAGCTCGTTTCTGAGCGCGAGGACAGCTGCCGTTAGCTGGTGACGTGAAGCTGCAGCCGCGCGGACTTCCTCCGTGTACCCGCCTGGTCAGACGCAACCCCCCCCCGGACAGAAACGGAGAAAGTCCGGCTTACCGTCTCTGGTGTTCTCCGCTCCCTGACGTCCGCGCGCGCCGGTCAGATCATGTCCGGAGGCTCCGGAGAGACGCGGGAGGATGAGGAGGGCTGGAAGCACCGCCGGACGGCCAGTTCCTCTATCCGCGCGTGTACAAGGAAGTAAAAGTTCACTTGCATTATAAGCACAGCTGAGTTATAAAAAAAAGAGAGAGAAAGAGCCACGCGGAAGCGTGGACGGTATCTATGCAAATGAGGAGCAGCGCGAGCGCAGCTCCAAGGTTATTACAGTTAACTAAAACTAACACACTAAAACTGAAAAAAACATTTTCATTTACTGGAATAAAAATAAGTTTTTAGTTTCAAAACGATAACTAACTGAAACTGTATTGTGTCTTTACAAAAATAACTAAAATTATTGCAAAAACATCCTTAGTTTTAGTTTGTAAATTTATTTAATACATCAGCCTTTTGGGTTGATATGAAATCATTTACTTTGCTCTACCGGTTTTACTCCGAGTGACTTTCTGATGATTTTGAATGTCACACCAGACAAACGTATAATTTACAACAAAAAAAGGGCAAAAATTAACACTAAAACTGATAAAAAATGAACTAAAACTAAGTATTTTCCAATAAATAAAATCTAATAAAAACTAGCAAACCTGCTTTAACCGTAAAAAAAAATGTAAAAAAGAAAAAAAAAACTGAAAAAACACTGCTTTTTTTAACCTAAGACTAACTGAACTGAAAAACAAAAAGTCAATACTAAATAAAACCTGAAACTGATTAAAAATCCAAAACTAACCTTCATTTTATTTATTTCAGGCAACACGTTTTCATATTTCATAGAACACAAGAAGAAGACCACTTACAAAGCCGATAAAACGACAAAACAACAGTTATGGTCATCGCTATGAAACAAAACAATTATATTCAACATGCCTGAAAGGGAGTGGGAAGAAGCGAACTTATTAAATCCCACCCCCCATTTCTCCATATAAATCACAGAAATCATGCTTCCTTCTAAACCAGTAGGAAATAAACTGTTGACCACAATTGGAGCAATAAACCATCGAAGAACAGGAATTTGTACTAAATAACTCAAGCTACCAGGATCATAGTGGCGATAGGCAACAACCATTACAGAGCAACAATAATATACCAGCAATGGTAAGTAATAGCACATATTAACAATAACTGAAAAGGAGACGATAATTCACAATGGTAACAGACAATATACCAACAATGGTAATGAAACAAAAAAGTACACTAACACCAGAACTGATATAGATCCAAGACCCACTCTCATACTGTGACCAAACCATATGTTTATATAACAGTTTATATAGATAAATATTGCGCTGACCTGCAGGATGAGGCTGCAGTTCATCCTTTATGACCTCCTCTAACATCTGAGTTTGCAGTTTGAAGAAACTTCCGAGTCTGGTATCAAAAGAAAGAGAAAATACCTCGTGGAGGTTCTCAACCTGAGGCTCGCGGCCCCTGAAAACACCTGCAGGTCCAGGAGAAGACCTCCTGCAGTCCTGTGAAACCTGCATGTTCCTAAAACTTTAAATGTCAAAGTTATTGAACAAAATGACAAGAAGAAGGTTAAAAACCTCGATAACGTGTATCTTGGCAGAATTACAACATTAAAAGTCTGTTTATTTCCCTTTAAATGGAGAAATATTTGTAATGGCGACGTGTTTGTGGGATGAGCTGCATAAGTGGGACCAACACTTTCCTTACTATATGAATGTTTGAGTACCAGTCACAAGTTTGGACACACTTTCCTGTTAGAGGTGAAGCTTTTTACTGGTGCTAATGTACATAGGCCTATGACCATATATACATACATACATACAGCGGGGGTGGGGTGGGGGTATAGAACATTTTTCTCAGAAATATATTTCTAGTAGAGATATTGACGTGAAATTTTCACCAGCTGTCGACAACAACCCAAGTAATGCACACATACAAAGAAATGCTAACATATCTGTCTATAAATGAAGTTATGTGTAACAGTGAAATGACACAGGGAATAAGTATTGAACACGCTTACTGAAATTTATTTACTACTACGTGTAAAACCATTTGTTGGTGGTTTTAGCCTCCAGACGCCTCCTGTATGGAGAAACCAGTGGAAAACGTTGCTCGAGTGTGATTTTGGTTCATTCTTCCACAAACTGCCTTCAGATCTTCCAGGTTCCGGGTCTCTTCTGTGAACTTGGATCTTCAGTTCTTTTGGGTCGGGTGATTGACTGGTCCATTCTAGCAGCTTTATCTTCTTCTTCTTAAAGCAGGTGAGCGTTTCTGGTCCGTTCTAGCAGCTTTATCTTCTTCTTCTTAAAGCAGGTGAGCGTTTCTGGTCCATTCTAGCAGCTTTATCTTCTTCTTCTTAAAGCAGGTGAGTGTTTCTGGTCCGTTCTAGCAGCTTTATCTTCTTCTTCTTAAAGCAGGTGAGCGTTTCTGGTCCGTTCTAGCAGCTTTATCTTCTTCTTAAAGCAGGTGAGCGTTTCTGGTCCGTTCTAGCAGCTTTATCTTCTTCTTCTTAAAGCAGGTGAGCGTTTCTGGTCCGTTCTAGCAGCTTTATCTTCTTCTTCTTAAAGCAGGTGAGTGTTTCTGGTCCGTTCTAGCAGCTTTATCTTCTTCTTCTTCTTAAAGCAGGTGAGCGTTTCTGGTCCGTTCTAGCAGCTTTATCTTCTTCTTCTTAAAGCAGGTGAGCGTTTCTGGTCCGTTCTAGCAGCTTTATCTTCTTCTTCTTAAGGCAGGTGAGCGTTTCTGGTCCGTTCTAGCAGCTTTATCTTCTTCGTCTTAAAGCAGGTGAGCGTTTCTGGTCCGTTCTAGCAGCTTTATCCTCTTCTTCTTAAAGCAGGTGAGCGTTTCTGGTCCGTTCTAGCAGCTTTATCTTCTTCTTCTTAAGGCAGGTGAGCGTTTCTGGTCCTTTCTAGCAGCTTTATCTTCTTCTTCTTAAAGCAGGTGAGCGTTTCTGGTCCGTTCTAGCAGCTTTATCTTCTTCTTCTTAAAGCAGGTGAGCGTTTCTGGTCCGTTCTAGCAGCTTTATCTTCTTCTTCTTAAGGCAGGTGAGTGTTTCTGGTCCGTTCTAGCAGCTTTATCTTCTTCTTCTTAAAGCAGGTGAGTGTTTCTGGTCCGTTCTAGCAGCTTTATCTTCTTCTTCTTAAGGCAGGTGAGCGTTTCTGGTCCGTTCTAGCAGCTTTATCTTCTTCTTCTTAAAGCAGGTGAGTGTTTCTGGTCCGTTCTAGCAGCTTTATCTTCTTCTTCTTAAAGCAGGTGAGCGTTTCTGGTCCGTTCTAGCAGCTTTATCTTCTTCTTCTTCTTAAAGCAGGTGAGCGTTTCTGGTCCGTTCTAGCAGCTTTATCTTCTTCTTCTTAAAGCAGGTGAGTGTTTCTGGTCCGTTCTAGCAGCTTTATCTTCTTCTTCTTCTTAAAGCAGGTGAGCGTTTCTGGTCCGTTCTAGCAGCTTTATCTTCTTCTTCTTCTTAAAGCAGGTGAGTGTTTCTGGTCCGTTCTAGCAGCTTTATCTTCTTCTTCTTAAGGCAGGTGAGCGTTTCTGGTCCGTTCTAGCAGCTTTATCTTCTTCTTCTTAAAGCAGGTGAGCGTTTCTGGTCCGTTCTAGCAGCTTTATCTTCTTCTTCTTAAAGCAGGTGAGTGTTTCTGGTCCGTTCTAGCAGCTTTATCTTCTTCTTAAAGCAGGTGAGCGTTTCTGGTCCGTTCTAGCAGCTTTATCTTCTTCTTCTTAAAGCAGGTGAGCGTTTCTGGTCCGTTTTAGCAGCTTTATCTTCTTCTTCTTAAGGCAGGTGAGCGTTTCTGGTCCGTTCTAGCAGCTTTATCTTCTTCTTCTTAAGGCAGGTGAGCGTTTCTGGTCCGTTCTAGCAGCTTTATCTTCTTCTTCTTAAAGCAGGTGAGCGTTTCTGGTCCGTTCTAGCAGCTTTATCTTCTTCTTCTTAAAGCAGGTGAGTGTTTCTGGTCCGTTCTAGCAGCTTTATCTTATTCTTAAAGCAGGTGAGCGTTTCTGGTCCGTTCTAGCAGCTTTATCTTCTTCTTCTTAAAGCAGGTGAGTGTTTCTGGTCCGTTCTAGCAGCTTTATCTTCTTCTTCTTAAAGCAGGTGAGCGTTTCTGGTCCGTTCTAGCAGCTTTATCTTCTTCTTAAAGCAGGTGAGCGTTTCTGGTCCGTTCTAGCAGCTTTATTTTCTTCTTAAAGCAGGTGAGTGTTTCTGGTCCGTTCTAGCAGCTTTATCTTCTTCTTCTTAAGGCAGGTGAGTGTTTCTGGTCCGTTCTAGCAGCTTTATCTTCTTCTTCTTAAGGCAGGTGAGCGTTTCTGGTCCGTTCTAGCAGCTTTATCTTCTTCTTCTTAAAGCAGGTGAGTGTTTCTGGTCCGTTCTAGTAGCTTTATCTTCTTCTTCTTAAGGCAGGTGAGTGTTTCTGGTCCGTTCTAGCAGCTTTATCTTCTTCTTCTTAAAGCAGGTGAGTGTTTCTGGTCCGTTCTAGCAGCTTTATCTTCTTCTTAAAGCAGGTGAGCGTTTCTGGTCCGTTCTAGCAGCTTTTTCTTCTTCTTAAAGCAGGTGAGTGTTTCTGGTCCGTTCTAGCAGCTTTATCTTCTTCTTCTTAAGGCAGGTGAGTGTTTCTGGTCCGTTCTAGCAGCTTTATCTTCTTCTTCTTAAAGCAGGTGAGTGTTTCTGGTCCGTTCTAGCAGCTTTATCTTCTTCTTAAAGCAGGTGAGCGTTTCTGGTGGAACGGGAGGTTCTCATCACGGATGTGGTGGAACTGGAGGTTCCCATCACAGATGTGGTGGAGCGGGAGGTTCTCATCATGGATGTGGTGGAACGGGAGGTTCTCATCACGGATGTGGTGGAACGGGAGGTTCCCATCACGGATGTGGTGGAGCGGGAGGTTCTCATCATGGATGTGGTGGAACGGGAGGTTCTCATCACGGATGTGGTGGAACGGGAGGTTCTCATCATGGATGTGGTGGAAAGGAAGGTTCTCATTACGGATGTGGTGGAACGGGAGGTTCTCATCATGGATGTGGTGGAACGGAAGGTTCTCATTACGGATGTGGTGGAACGGAAGGTTCTCATTACGGATGTGGTGGAA
Source organism: Atherinomorus stipes (assembly GCA_023101725.1). Classification (NCBI taxonomy): domain Eukaryota; kingdom Metazoa; phylum Chordata; class Actinopteri; order Atheriniformes; family Atherinidae; genus Atherinomorus; species Atherinomorus stipes. The sequence goes on from JALJCO010010971.1 coordinate 245,316, forward strand.
CGGGAGGTTCTCATCACGGATGTGGTGGAACGGGAGGTTCTCATCATGGATGTGGTGGAACGGGAGGTTCTCATCACGGATGTGGTGGAACGGGAGGTTCTCATCATGGATAGGGTGGAACGGGAGGTTCTCATCATGAATGAGGTGGAGCGGGAGGTTCTCATCATGGATAGGGTGGAACGGGAGGTTCTCATCACGGATGAGGTGGAACGGGAGGTTCTAATCACGGATGAGGTGGAACGGGAGGTTCTCATCATGAATGTGGTGGAACGGGAGGTTCTCATCATGGATGTGGTGGAACGGGAGATTCTCATCATGAATGTGGTGGAACGGGAGGTTCTCATCATGGATGTGGTGGAACGGGAGGTTCTCATCACGGATGTGGTGGAACGGGAGGTTCTCATCATGGATGCGGTGGAACGGGAGGTTCTCATCACGGATGTGGTGGAACGGGAGGTTCTCATCACGGATGCGGTGGAACGGGAGATTCTCATCATGGATGCGGTGGAACGGGAGGTTCTCATTACGGATGTGGTGGAACGGGAGGTTCTCATCATGAATGTGGTGGAACGGGAGGTTCTCATCATGGATGTGGTGGAACGGGAGGTTCTCATCACGGATGCGTTCGAACGGGAGGTTCTCATCATGGATAGGGTGAAACGGGAGGTTCTAATCACGGATGAGGTGGAACGGGAGGTTCTCATCATGGATGTGGTGGAACGGGAGGTTCTCATCATGGATGCGGTGGAACGGGAGGTTCTCATCATGGATGTGGTGGAACGGGAGCTTCTCATCACGGATGCGGTGGAACGGGAGGTTCTCATCATGAATGTGGTGGAACGGGAGCTTCTCATCACGGATGCGGTGGAACGGGAGGTTCTCATCATGGATAGGGTGGAACGGGAGGTTCTAATCATGGATGAGGTGGAACGGGAGGTTCTCATCATGGATGTGGTGGAACGGGAGGTTCTCATCATGGATAGGGTGGAACGGGAGATTCTCATCATGGATAGGGTGGAACGGGAGGTTCTAATCATGGATGAGGTGGAACGGGAGGTTCTCATCATGGATGAGGTGGAACGGGAGGTTCTCATCATGGATAGGGTGGAACGGGAGATTCTCATCATGAATGATGTTGGTGAACAACTTGGGAAGGAAGTGCCTCCAGAGGAGCAGCGCACTCTAGAGCAACAAGTGGTACAATTCATGAACAGTAAGAACATTCACTTAGAGAGTCAACAAATCTCGGCATGTCATGTTCTCCCTCGCAAGGGTAGAACTCACCCACCAACCATTGTTGTCCGATTTGTAAATCGAAAGCACAAGGTTGAAGTACTGAGACAGTCCAAAAAGCTTAAGGATACTGGCGTGTATATTAATGAGCACTTGACTAAAAACAATGCTGAAATAGCCAGAAATTGCCGTATCCTTAAAAAGCAAAACAAATTTCAGTCAACATGGACAAGAAATGGAAAAGTGTTTGTACGATTAAATGGTATATCAGAGCAGGCTAAGGTGGTTGTGATAAGAAACCTGAAAGAACTGGATGAATACAAGTGATGGTAATGTTTGAATGAAAATTTTGTTTGTTTTTTTGTTTGCTTGTTTTTTTTAGTTTTTATTTTTATTTTTATTCGAATGACTAGTTCAGATCATCATTATTTTTTGGAGTGTGAGAGTGACCTCTCTGACACCGAAAGTTCTCCAGTTGGAAATAATACAGAGGAATTATGTCTTTCTAGTTTGTGCGAAGATAGTCAATTTAATTTTGAAAACAGTATTGATCCTGAAAAGCATCTCTGTGATGATTATCAGGTCAATTCTGATTATTACTCAGAGAATATGACTAATGTTAATTTGGAAGGTTTTTCTATCATACATTTTAACAGCAGAAGCCTTTATGCCAATTTTGGAGACATTAAAGACTATTTAGAGTCATTAAAACATAGGTTTCAAGTCATAGCTATAAGTGAAACATGGATAACAAAGGAAAAGGGTGCTAATTTTCTGTTGGAAGGATATAATTTTTATAGTGTCAATAGGACAAAAAAGTTGGGTGGTGGAGTGGCATTGTATGTTCAGAAAGACTTCCAGTGTAAGGTTATTGATACCACAGTTGTTGCTGAAATCTTGGAAAGTTTGACAGTTGAAATTAAGAGCAAAAAAAATCTAAGAGTATAATTCTAAGTTGTATATATAGAGCACCTGGCTCTTGCATAGAACAGTTTTTGAACACCATAACTAATATCTTTGAAAAAATATGTGATAAAAAATCATATGTTATTTGTGGAGATTTTAATATTGATTTGTTGAAATGGAATGTCCATAAAGCAACAAATGATTTCTGTAATGCAATGTTTAGTTTTGGATTAAGGCCGTTAATATACAAACCTTGTAGAGTAACTAAAGAAAGTGCCACACTAATTGATAATATTTTTACCAATGTGTATGGTTCTGCCACCAGTGGAATTCTGCTAAGTGATATTACTGATCATTTTCCTGTATTTGGAATTTTGCATAATTTAAAAGATAATTTTTTAGCTGGAATAAATGAACCTACCTATAAATTAGTGAGAATGAGGACTCCAGAAAGAATTGAGGCTTTAAAGGTAGACCTTGCGAATTGTACATGGGGTGATGTATATGTTGAGGATGTGAATCTGGCTTATGATGCATTTTTGTTTAAATTTACAAAACTTTATGATATACACTGCCCAATTAGGAATTGCCATGTGAAAGAAAAATATAAAGGAAAACCATGGATGACCACAAGCCTACAAATGGCATGTAAAAAGAAAAATGTATTGTACAAGAAATACTTACAGAAGAAAACCAATGAAAATGAAAAAAAAGTATAAACAGTATAAGAATACATTGACTTCTATTATGAGGAGACAGAAGAAGGAGCATTATAATAAATTATTAGAGGGTAGTAAAAATAATATTCAAAAGACATGGAATATTATCAATGATATTATGAACAAAAATCATTCCAAAAAAGAATTCCCCAACCATTTTCTTACTGGGTCTGGACACATAGTGGACAGTGTGCAAGATAATGTTGAAGAATTCAACAATTATTTTGCAGATGTTGGTAGTAGTCTTGCCAAAAGAATTCCAAATTGTGATAAAAAATCAAGCATGTTTGATCATTTTATTAAGGTGAATAAAGACTCCATTTTTCTTCATGGGATCAGTGAAAGTGATATAATAGAAATTGTCAGAAAACTTAAAAATAAAACATCAACTGATATAAACTTCATTGATATGTTCATAGTTAAAGAGGTCATCGATTTTATTGTATATCCTTTGACCTATATTTTTAATCTGTCCTTTCAAAAAGGTATTTTCCCGAATAATATGAAAACAGCTAAGATAATACCAATTTTCAAAAATGGTGATAAACATTGTTTTGATAATTATAGACCGGTGTCCCTTCTCCCTCAGTTTTCAAAAATATTAGAGAAACTGTTTGCCAAACAACTGGATCTTTTTATTGATAAATATGATTTACTCAGTGAGCAGCAGTATGGGTTTAGGGCAAATAGAACAACTACATATGCAGTTATAGAAATGGTAGAAAAAATAACAAAGGCAACTGAAAATGGTGAGTATTCTGTTGGAATTTTTGTTGATCTGCAGAAGGCATTCGATACCATTGATCACAGCATATTATTGAGAAAAATGGAGAAGTATGGATTAAGAGGGGTAGCTTATTCTTGGTTGAGGAGTTATCTGGAAAACAGAGAGCAATGTGTAGAAATTAATAATACCACTTCAGGGTTTAGGAAGGTTACCTGTGGTGTACCCCAGGGATCTGTAATTGGTCCAAAACTCTTTTTGCTTTATATTAATGATATTTGTAATGTTACAGATCTGTTGAACTTTATTGTTTTTGCTGACGATACAAATTTGTTTTGTTCAGGGAAAAATTTGGAGGAACTTTTGTCTGCTGTGGAAAAAGAATTAGATTTACTCAAAATCTGGTTTGATGTCAACAGATTATCACTCAACATCAAAAAAACAAAATTTATGGTTTTTGGAAATCGAAACAAAATTGACAGGGACATTAAATTAAAAATATTCAAAGCTGAGATTGAAAGGGTCACAGAAATAAAATTTTTGGGGGTGATTATTGACCACAAAATTACATGGAAACCACATGTTTGTTATATTAAAGGAAAGATTTCAAAGATAATCGCAATTTTGTACAAATCAAGAAACATATTAAACTATAAGGCCTTACATATAATCTACTGTTCACTCATACTTCCTTACTTATCATATTGTGTGGAAGTTTGGGGATTAACAACAAAAACAATTCTTAATGCAATAGTTCTCCTACAAAAACGTGCCATCCGGATCATTAACAAGGCAGATTACTATGCACATACTCACCCACTGTTTATAAAATCACATGTGATGAAATTCATGGATTTGGTATATTATAAAATAATGCAAATAATGTATAAAGCTAAATTAAAAATACTCCCAGTCAGGATACAAACATTATTTTCACCTCAAGAGCCCAAGTACAATTTCAGAGATGTCTGTAGGTTTATTGTCCCAAAGGCAAAAAAAGAAATTAAAAGAAGATGTGTATCTGTAGTTGGGGTTTCATTGTGGAATAATGCTAATGTTAATATAAGATCTTGCGTTATTTTTTTTGTTTTTAAAAGGACGGTTTCTAAACATATTTTTGATGGATACAAGAGCTTATAATTTGTGAATGATGGGTTATTTATTTATTTATTTATGACTTGGCTTCATTATTTTGGCTTGATTTAATGTATTGATGTTTTTGTGTTTTTTCTTTTCTTTATTAGTAACATGTGAAAGGGTAGCTTACCTTATTAAGATGGACAGGCTTAGATATAAGCATTATGCTTCAGCCTGTGCCTTTTCAGTCACCTCAAATGTTGTTTGGGTTGTGTACATCTATTGTTTGGATATGTGACTGAATAAAAAATTTGAATTGAATTGAATTGAATTGAATGTGGTGGAACGGGAGCTTCTCATCACGGATGCGGTGGAACGGGAGGTTCTCATCATGGATAGGGTGGAACGGGAGGTTCTAATCATGGATGAGGTGGAATGGGAGGTTCTCATCATGGATGTGGTGGAACGGGAGGTTCTCATCATGGATGTGGTGGAACGGGAGGTTCTCATCATGGATGCGGTGGAACGGGAGGTTCTCATCATGGATGTGGTGGAACGGGAGGTTCTCATCATGGATGTGGTGGAACGGGAGGTTCTCATCATGGATGCGGTGGAACGGGAGGTTCTCATCATGGATGTGGTGGAACGGGAGGTTCTAATCACGGATGAGGTGGAACGGGAGGTTCTCATCATGGATGTGCAGCTGACAAATCAGCAGCAACTGCGTGATGCTGTCATGTCAATATGAAGCAACATCTCTGAGGAATGTTTCCAGAACCTTGTTGAATCTATGCCACCAAGGATTAAAGCAGTTCTGAAGGTGAAAGGGGTCCAACCCGGTACTAGCAAGGTGTACCTAATAAAGAGGCCGGGGAGTGTATATATGAGAAAGTTGTGTTATGGTTTCTTCTTCTGCGACGCTTTCATGGTGAAAGGAAGAAGCTCCTCCTGCAGCTTATCTCACCATCTCTGAACATTTCCATAACAGCCGCAGCAGGACACTGCTGCCATTAATTTGCATTTTACTGTTAAAAAAAAAATTCATAATTTGGTTGGTGTAACATTTAAATGAAACCCTGCTAAGTTAAAGCATTTGTTCGCCATTACATGAATATATTTGTGTGATTTTTGCTCATTTAGATGTGGTCAGAGTCCAGCTGTCTGTATGTTGGTCTGGATCTGGAAGAGCAGGGGTGCGAGTTCAAAGGTTTACTTAAATAATGTTTAAAGTGATGCTTTTGTGACGTTAAAGTTACATAAATGAAACATCATAAGCCAGCCTGGGTGTAGAAGTGTTTGTCCTGAGAAGTTCTCTGTATTTAGTCCCACCAAATGAAATGTTCAGCCGTACGCGTGACAGATGATGCTGAGATGAACACATTCAGAGAAAACGAGACATAAAGCAGCTGAATAAACTTTTTAAATGCAACATGAAACTGCTGATAATGAGGCGATGCTGGATTATCATCACATTTCTGGCTATAAAATAATGAAATCCAGTCTATAAAGACATTCATACAAACCAAACATGAGGAGATATTTGTATGAGAGGAAAGCCACGGCGTTCCTGTGGGAGCTGCTTTCTGTATATGACAGATTTGCATGAGCAACTTGGCTGAGTTATTTGCATGATAGCAGAGGAGGAGGAGGGTGAGGATGAAGACAAGGCTGCCTTTCAGCCGCTCAGCGGTGTTTGCATTAACGCACTTCCATGTTTACAGCAACATTGTCAGATAAACCAGACCAAATAAACACAAATAAATCAAGTAAAACATCATTAAAGGCACAAAAATACAGTTTACGTCTCCTGTAACTTTATTACCTGTAAACAATGCAGTAAGAAAACACACACACACACACAAACCCCCCCCACCACCACCACTGTGTTTCTGTTTCCACTGTGACGTTTACACAAACCCTCCAAAATGAATAAAGCTTATTTCACTGATGACATCACTGATGACATCAACACGTTGTGATTAAAGGTGAATAAAAATTCAGCTTATTGATGATAAAAGACTGCGGCGTTCTTCTGACAGCTGTGATTGGCTCGTTCCTGCTCAGTGACATCATCACGCTTGCAGGCTCAAACCGAAGTTCACAGTTCCGGTAAAAACAAACACAAACAACAAACAACACAGTGACTCAAATATACAGCACAGTGCAAAAGTTTAGACACCCTCCAATTAAAGAAAAGGCTAAAATCACAACAGTTCTTCAAATGACAAGAAACTAATAATAAATAAAAATTTATAAAATTACAATATAGTGAAATAAACTGTTGTTTTTTTTTTATTGTGGTTGGAAATAATAATTTAGAAAAACAAACAAACAAACAAAACTGTCTCAGACACAATAGAGCATCTTTCACATGAACATGGACCAACATACCTGCCAGCAGGTGCAGACGTCTGATTGGACGTTACAGAAACACCTGATTGCAGTGATTGAATCAAAGTGTTGCTCAACAACATTCACATTCATGCTTGTTTTAGTTTTTGTGTGTTTGTTTTTAATATTTCTGTTGAACCACAATTCAGAATCAGTGTGATGATTTTCATAGAATTTTTATTTATTATTACTTTTGTCAGTTTAAACTCATTTCACTGACGGATTATTTTTTTCTCCTCTAACTCATTGGCTGCCAGACCTTTTCCGAGCAGAGCTCCATATTACCAGGATTTTTAAGCATTTTCACTGATTTTGGGAGATCCACAGAATATTTTGTACTATGCCAATACAAACACTGAATGTATCAAAGGAAAGCTTAGACTCTCTTCTTTTATCAGAAAAAAAACATTTGTTTCTAGCTTTTTCCATTCTTTAGTAATCTGCAGTAGAACATGGCTTTGTTGCAGCGAAAATGCCTGTTTCTGACCAAAAAGCAGAGAAAACGAGCTTTGAATGCTGCAATGAGCTTTAAGTGGAAAAGTGTCTTTGATGCCAATATTTTTTTACTTTAGTAACACCTTCATCATCTGATCAGCTGTTTACTTCTATGAAACAACAAATACAACACTGAGAAAAGAGTTTTGGAGGCAAAATAATTATTTACCAGCTAAATAAGCAACAAGTTTGTTTCACAGCATATTATTTGGAAGAAACGTAGAGCAGAAACGTCTCCTCTACTCCTCCCTCCCTCTCTCCCTCCTCCCTCTACCGCAGCTTGGGTGCGCATGACCCCCCCCCCCGCGGGAAACAACCGCGTGCTGTAGACTTACTTTCACTTTCAGCTGCCGCACTTCGCTGCTGTATTTCCATCGTGTCTTCGATCGATCGTGTCTGTCTGTCACCGATCACTTTTTCCACAAACTTTCCTCCTTCATCCACCTCCTAAACTGCTTCCATTACGACCGGTCGCCATGTTCTCTCCCCCCCGCTACAGGATCCAGCACACTTCAGCCGGTTAGCTCTAACAACCGCTAACAACACAGGAAGCATCATAGAATTGCATCACTTCCTGGTAGGTTTTTTTAAGCTTCTCTGACACCGCCATCTGCTGGACTAGATGAAAACAACCGAAAAAATTATCATGAGCCCTTGGTTCTCTCTGACAAGCTCCGCCAGAGATTAAAATAGCTCCGCCGATTAAAACCCTTAATTAACGTGGAAACACGTGATTGGCAGCCAGTGAGTTAATGGAGGGGGGTGTCTAAATTTTTGCACCCTACTATAATTGTTTCAAATGAAAAGAGAAGAATAAAACCGCTGATTGGTGTGATCTGACTTCGTGATGTCTAACCGTGACTGTTTCTTATCTGGGAGCTGACGTGGCTGATCCTCTGAACTACGCAGAAATCCCTGAGGAGGATGTTCGCTACTTCTGCCTGCCTCAGCAGAGACGGAGCGCCGGGTTCTGATAGGAGGAAGCAGCAGCCGCGTCATGCTGCGTATCTGCGTATAAAACGCTGCGGTGGAATAAATCTGGAATTGGGACAGTGCAGACTTCTGCTCTGTATGAACACCTTATTTATGCAACAATTAAAGAAATTAACGGGTTAATTTCACAGATTAATCTCTTTGCAATGATGTGTTCATAAATGTAGCCTCATAAATGTCTGGAAAATCCTCCTCCTCCATCATCATCATCATTATAATTATCATCATCATTATCATCATCATTATTATTATCATTATCATCATCATCATCATTATAATTATCATCATCATCATCATCATCATTATCATTATCATTATCATCATCATCATCATCATCATCATCATCATCATCATCATCATCATCATTATCATTGTCATCATCATCATCATCTAGAAATCAGAAGGCTGTGAACTAATCTCTTTCTGTCCCTCGTGCATAATACAGAACTTTGTCCTCATCCAACAACCCCTGCTGGTAACTTTCACCCATCACAGATAAACAGGAAAAAACAAACAAATAAACAAACAAACAAACAACTTCTGGACGCTCAGCTGTCAACAACAAACAGAGATAAATAAATAAACCAGATGTGCATCCGGTCTGTAAACCTGATTAAAGCTCAGTGGCATGAAGTGTTTTGAGGTGAAATAAAGTAGTTCAGGCTGGGCAACAGATCAAAACCAACGGTTATTCCTGCCGCACACCACAGATTTCTGCTGAGTCATGGAGGCTGTTTGCTCAGCAGATTGTCGCTGTGTCGCCTGATTTCTGCTGAGTCATGGAGGCCGTTTGCTCAGCAGATTGTCGCTGTGTCGCCTGATTTCTGCTGAGTCATGGAGGCCGTTTGCTCAGCAGATTGTCGCTGTGTCGCCTGATTTCTGCTGAGTCATGGAGGCCGTTTGCTCAGCAGATTGTCGCTGTGTCGCCTGATTTCTGCTGAGTCATGGAGGCCGTTTGCTCGAGAAGGGTCTATCTGCGGCTCGCAAGACAGGGGCGTGTCGTAGTGTGACGTTACTCGACGACACTCGACAAGGCCAATGAGAGCACGGTAAAATCTAGCCCTACCCCTAATCCTTCCCCTAACCCTAACCAGACCCACCCACTATGCGACACGCCCACTATAGGACACGCCCACCATATGACACGCCCACCATAGGACACGCCCACTATAGGGCACGCCCACCATAGGATACGCCCACTATTGGACACGCTCACTATTGGACACGCCCATTGGGTTGCAAGCCGCAGATACACTTGGTTTGCCCAGCAGATTGCTGACGTGTCGCCTGATTTCTTGTGAGGTTTCTGCCTCACGAGGCCTTGAGGTGAAAATATGACACGTTTGATATATTTTGCCTCGCGAGGTGAAAAACTCACCTTGTGCGCTCAAAATGAGCTCTGCTGAGGGCAGAAGATCTAGTGACCAATCAGAACGCATCCACAGATCACATGATTTTCAAGATGGCCGCCCTCTGTCATCACATGAGAAGAAAAAGATCATTGCAAAAAGATCCAAAGACTGAAGCAGAAAAGAAAAGACTGAATTGTGTTATTGTATTTAATTTTGATTTATTTATCTTTTTGTGTAGTAAACCGTCTGCGACGTACTGTACTACTGACGGCCTCCATGACTCAGCAAATATCAGGCGACACAGGGACGACCTGCTGAGCAGACGGCCTGCATGACTCAGCAGAAATCAGGCGACACGGCGACGACCTGCTGAGGAGACGGCCTGCGTGACTCAGCAGAAATCAGGCGACACGGGGACGACCTGCTGAGGAGACGGCCTGCGTGACTCAGCAGAAATCAGGCGACACGGGGACGACCTGCTGAGCAGACGGCCTCCGTGACCTGTAGCTCAGGAGAAAGCTCTGGTGTGCGGCAGGAATAAGAACAATTAATCGATGTAATCTTGTTCATATTAATTATTTCATTTATTTCTCTCAGCGATATTTAGAAATGAGATTCATTAGACGCCCATAAATGGTTAAACTGTGCGTTCTTCCCTTCTCTTATTGTAAAATCAACATCTGCTGCTCTTCTATGATGAAAGTATTTGCAATACTTTCTAGTAGCTATGAGGACAAAAAATAAAACACTACTGAAATAACTGCTAATTACTGTAATCGAGGCAACATGTCGTTAATGGTGATTTTGATTTGAGGTCACAGCGCCCCGCCCTAGTTAAAGTATTATTAAAGCACAGTCTAGTAAAGTATTAGTGATCCCTGATGTGGAAAACTCAGCAACTTTCAGATCTTCTGATATTAAAATACTGAAAACAAACATTCATCAGAAAAAGTCCAAACTTTCCACCAGTTTGTTTTAAATCATCTTTTTCTCCATTTTCCCGCCACGGACACGCGTGACCTGCTGGATGCAGCAGCTTCACACACAATCACACCCCGACAGACTACCACACTGCAAAACCCACATCTTACCAAGTACATGTTCTCATTTCTACTCAAAATATCTCATCACACTCAAAATACGACAGAATTACTTACAAAGAAACATTTCAGGGACATATAGGAACTTGTTTTAAGGAAATTTCACTGGCAGATTTCACTGCTTATTACAAGCACAGAAATCTAGGCCACCCTTGAAATAAGTTTAAAAAAGGTTGTTTTGTTTTTTGCTTTCTTGATAAGATTTCTTGAACTAAGATGCATCGCTTTAAAACAAGATCTTAAAGGTCACTGAAATGTTTCTCTTTAAGTCGTTTTGTCTTATTCTTTTAGATTAGAAAAATGAACTTGGTAAGATGTGAGTTTTTGCAGTGCAGGGCTTCAGCGTCTTGCTCAAGGACACTTGGGCATGTAGCCTGGGGAAGCCTGGAATGGAGCCACCGACCCTCGGCAGGAGGAGAGTCGGACGGCGGGGCCCGGGTCCTAGTCCTCCTCCGGCTCCCGGAGTCCCTGGCTGTGCAGCGTCTTGCCGGTCAGCTCCAGCATGGCCTGCATCTCCAGGTCTGCATCCAGGACGCTCTTCTTGCCCTCCCCCTCCTCGTCCTGAAACACGAGACACGCGTGAGGACAACGGGAGGAGACAGATGCAATGGAAATGAGGAGGGCTGCAGCCATTAATCCACTAATCGTCCACTATCAAAATAGTCGGTGACTAACTTCATAACTGACTAATGGTTTATTGTTTCTGAGCTTTCTGAACATGGCATCTTCTGCTGCCTTGTCCGTCTTTCTTCCTGCTCAGCTGTTCTTGAATAGTTTATTGACATAAGTAAACACACACACCACCAGTAAAAGTTTGGACACGTTTTCCATTAGATTCAATGAGAAAGTGTCCAAACTTGTGACTGGTTCTGTCAAAATACTGTCGTGCCAAAATAATCGGTGACTAATCGATTATCAAAATAATCGTTTGTGGCAGCCGTAGACATGAGTGGTGCATTTAATGACCTGCCTGATGCATGAGTGTGACATTGCAGAGCTTCTCATGGAGCACTTGAAAGCAACATTGTTGACATTTAAACACAAAGGTCCTCATTTACAGAAAATAAACACCGCGAATGTCTTTGCCGTGCAGATAAACAGCGTGCGCTCTCTCTACAGCGTTTGCAGGTGATCTGCAAAGATTCCACACGCAATCTGTAACGGGTGCAAACAGCAGGATATAAGTGAGGATTTAGCTGCTGTTGCTGCGCCATGGAAAGTTCAGAAGAGCGCGTGGTAAACGCAGGATTAAATTTATCCTGATAGAGACATGTTAGTTCCAGAGATATGAGACAAATAAAAAACAGAATATAAGATAAACATGAAGAGTTCATTTGCAAAAATAGTCAAACGTCATTTACAAAAAACGGAATTAACTGCTTTTGCAAAAAAACTCTTCATTTACTTTTGAATATTTTCATCAAATCAAGCTCACATGAAGTAATAATGTGAAATGCAGATAGGAGGTTTGTACCCGACAGCGACAAAAAGCTGTTAACTCTGTTTTTCCACAATGGTGTGTGTCTGTATCCGATACTGGCAGGTATTAGATACTACCATATATCAGATACTAGCAGGTATTAGATACTACCATATATCCGATACTGGCAGGTATTAGATACTACCGTATATCAGATACTAGCAGGTATTAGATACTACAATATATCAGATACTAGCAGGTATTAGATACTACCATATATCCGATACTGGCAGGTATTAGATACTACCATATATCAGATACTAGCAGGTATTAGATACTACCATATATCAGATACTAGCAGGTATTAGATACTACCATATATCGGATACTAGCAGGTATTAGATACTACCATATATCGGATACTAGCAGGTATTAGATACTACCATATATCAGATACTAGCAGGTATTAGATACTACCATATATCAGATACTAGCAGGTATTAGATACTACCATATATCAGATACTAGCAGGTATTAGATACTACCATATATCAGATACTAGCAGGTATTAGATACTACCATATATCAGATACTAGCAGGTATTAGATACTACCATATATCGGATACTAGCAGGTATTAGATACTACCATATATCGGATACTAGCAGGTATTAGATACTACCATATATCAGATACTAGCAGGTATCAGATACTACCATATATTAGATACTAGCAGGTATTAGGTACTACTATATATCAGATACTAGCAGGTATTAGATACTACCATATATCAGATACTAGCAGGTATTAGATACTACCATATATCGGATACTAGCAGGTATTAGTTACTACCATATATCGGATACTAGCAGGTATTAGATACTACCATATATCAGATACTAGCAGGTATTAGATACTACCAGATATCAGATACTAGCAGACAAATTATCAGCAGCTTCAAACCAATCAGTCTGTAGCAGCAGCAGCTGCACCGTAGTCACATGACTCTGAAAGGTTTATTCAGATCTGGTTTATATGGATCTAGTTCATTCAGATCTGGTTTATCCAGATCTGGTTTATATGGATCAGGTTTATTCAGATCTAGTTCATTCAGATCTGGTTTATCCAGATCTGGTTTATATGGATCAGGTTTATTCAGATCTAGTTCATTCAGATCAGGTTTATTCAGATCTGGTTTATATGGATCTGGTTTATATGGATCTGGTTTATTCAGATCTGGTTTATCTGACTCTAGAACTTTGTAAAGGTCTTGGGCTTGTCTCTAAGTGGACGGTGTACGACTCTAAAACTCCTGAATTAAAGCTTTGCATCACATAAGAACTTCGTGTGAACTCAGCTGCTTTCTGGATCTACATCCAGAACGAGTCTTTACTGAATCAGATCAGGAGATCCTGCATTCTGACCTCTGGTTCCGGTGGTTTTCCTACAGCCCACACCTCCATGGAGTCCAGCGTGAAGTCCTCGTCTCCAGAGAGCATCGGGCTGCCGTACGTGGTGCACTTGGGTCGTGCACGGCTATGACCGCGGCCAAAATCGCAGTCCAGCCACAAGCCGAAGTACTCGTGCTGACCCCCCATACCCTGATGGGACAAGCAACAAAAATCAGAATCAGAAACACTTTATTCATCCCAACCTGGGGAACTGCGGCAGCATTAATGCGGAGACGATCACAAACAAGGTAAAAGAACAACTTCAAATAGTAACAATAAAAAAGATAAGATTCAAGTTTGAGAGGTGTGCAATATTCAAATGTAAAAATCAGGTCGTTTTCCTGGTAATTAGAATTTCCCCCCACATTTATGTTTTCCTCTCATGTCTAATCTTTGAATCCCCCTCATTAGTTTTGAGTGTTGATAAGAACATTTCAGGTTGGTGTGAGACGGTCAGCTGAATTTCCACCGTGATTTCCAAACCAATGACAAACTTCCTGGTGCTGGATAATCTGTAAATATTAGCCCATTTTCCTCATCCCCAGGCCCCTTTACTCATGGGGTTCCCCAGGGGTCCATTCTGGGTCAGCTTTATTCTCTTTATATGCGTCCTCTGAGGTCTTCCTTACAAGATGTGGCATTTCTCACCGTTTCTACGCAGATGACACTCAGATCTACGTTCCTCTGAAGCAAATAATCCAAACACCCAGTTAACTGTTTAGAGCCACGCCCCCCCAAAATAACCCCCGACGATCCATCTAACGGGTCATCCTGTGTCCGTCCTCTTCATCAATTAGGAGAATAACGTGGATTTTGGTGGATTATGTGAACAGCTGTGGGAAAAGCCCACAAATGCCAAAATCCAGCTTTTCTCACCAAAATGGGAGCAAATGTGGATTTTTTGAAGAGCAGCTGTAATAACTTTGTTTGTGGACACTCGTTGATAAATTCTATACGTAAGGCTGAAAACTATCAGAACCTTCATAAATAAGGATTAGAGCTGGGCAATAAAGGAAAAACTTCTATCACAATCATTTTTTCCATATTGCTTGATATCGATATATATCACAATATAAATTAAATCTTTATTTTTGTCAATCTGAAAAGTTGTCATTCACCCTTAAATGAGACTAAAAAAGTAGAGGATTAATTTTATTTAAATATTCATTTTCTGTCAAAGTTGAACATGACATGTAACATTACACAGATGTCAGATAAAACAGATACATAAACAACTCTAAATGAATTATAAAAATTTTTATTCTAAAACTAGAATCTTAAAACTTTCAAGTTTAACAGGAGAACAGAAGCAAAATGGGCAATTTTTCAATGTCATAACAATAAATAAAATTATATATTTGATATTTTAAATAGCACCAATAATAACTTTGTTTCTGGACAAAGGATGATGCAAACTTAAATTTCAAGGTATAAAGGTATAAAATAATCAGAAACTTTATAAATAAGGATAAAGTTGGTTGTTGTTCATGTTAAATCATTTCATTCTCGGCATTTTGAAGGTGGTGATGATAAAACAGCCGCAGCGGCCGCCAGTCGCTGAAACGTGGCTATTTCTGGGGCGGTTTCCTCCTCTGTCCATGCCCTGGCACACGCTTTTTCACGTGCTGGTGTTGTGGTTTGAGAGGGGGCGGGACTTGGGGACAGAGCGTGCCTGCGTCTGGGTTTGTGATTGGTTAGGAGGGAGTAATGACTGCAGTATTGAGCTACATGATAGGCTGTCATCCAATCAGGGTGCTTTTTAATCTATCACAGGCATGCCTATCGATTGATATATATCATGACTGAATTATCGCCCAGCCCTAAATAGTGAATAGGTCCCAACCCCCAGTTTGAAAACCTCAGGTTCAGAGGATATAAAGTCCTGGATGACCATAACTTCCTTAACTTAAATAGAAACACGACTGGAGTCGTGTTGTTTGGAATATCTGACCAGAACCAGACCTCAGCAGAACTAGTCTCCTCTTGCCCCCACATGATGACTGAACCCGGTTATTACAAACGGGGAGCTCACTGCTGACCGTCACCGCTTTACTTTAAACATTAAAACCAAACTTTAGTGACACTTTAAAGCTTAAAAAGGCTTAATAAGTATTTCCTCCTTTTTAGGTACGATCTGAAGAACATTCAACCCCAACAGATGAAGAGAGAGTTTGCTCCTCAGTGCGGTCTAAGCGAATGAAAAGCCAGCAGCATGCGTTCGTTGGTGCGTCTCACCAGGCCGTTGGGCATGGTCTGCTGGTTATGGTTGAGGTACATGAAGTGCTCGTTGTATCCTGTCGCTGTGTAAACTCTCAGTCTGGGCAGCACGGTGAACAGGAAGCATCTGGAGTCACCTGCATACACACAAATATACAAATCATCCAGATCTGAGAGAAAGTCGAGTCCACAATATTCAAACAAGTATTACTTCCTCAATGTGTCGTTTCATCTGCGTTTATGAGGCTCCATCTGCGGATGCTGCAGCCGACGGCACGGTTCAACTACAGAGACGTTCCCGTCAGGGTTTTCTCAGCCTTCACCTTCGTTAGACATGCAGCAGCTTTTATACGAACCACAGTAAACACAACAGCGGGGCAGACAGTTACAGACCAGGTGACCTAAAACTCCCCGTTAATAATCTTCCTGACTGTGAAACGCTTTAACCCGGATGCTGGAGCGAGGTTATTCTAGTTTACTAAAGTTAACAGTTTTTAAAAAAACGATAACTAACTGAAACTGTATTCTGTCTTTACAAAACTAACTAAAATTATTGCAAAAACCTCCTCAGATTCAGTCTTTGTAAATTTGTTTAGTCCATCAGCCTTTTGGGTTGATGTGGAATCTCTCTCTATCAAATCCGTTTACTTCACTCTACCGGTTTTACTCCGAGTGGCTTTCTGATGATTTGGAATGTCACACCAGACAAATACCTATCATTTCCAAAAACTGGACCAGCTGGTCCACTGTTCCTTAACTATTCTAACCTTGTGCTGGAGATGCTAATCTTTACCCTGTTTCCATTCATCTCAGCCTGTTTCCATCAGCTGGATGATAAAATCCTGCATTTAAACCTCCCTGACGACACTGCAGAGCCCCCTGGTGACATCACTGGGAAATGATCATTGCTTCCCTGTGAGTGTGATAGCGGAGTCCTGTGTAGATGTTAGGGGTGGGGCAAAATATTGAGACTAAAATATTAAGATATTTTATATGCCAATATCATGGTATAAGGGGTGTAACCAATATTTAGTTACAAAGCTACTCATATAACAGACTCCAATATGTACAAATTAATGGTACTGTATCATCACAAAAAGTTTTATCTTGTGGTATACCCCAAGGTTCAGTATTAGGGCCCGTCCATCCGTCTTCTTCCGCTTTTCCAAGGTCGGGTCGCGGGGGCATCTGCCTGAGCAGGGAAGCCCAGACTTCCCTCACCCCGGCCACAGCCGCCAGCTCATCCTGGGGGATCCCGAGGCGTTCCCAGGCCAGCCGGGAGACGTAGTCCCTCCAGCATGTCCTGGGTCTCCCCGGGGTCTGGTCCCTGTGGGACGTGCCTGGATCCACCAGGGAGGCGTCCAGGAGGCATCCTGACCAGATGCCCGAGCCTCCTCATCTGGCTCCTCTCTATACGGAGGAGCAGCGGCTCTACTTTGAGTCCCTCCCGGATGGCCGAGCTCCTCCTCCTATCTGTAAGGGAGAGCCCGGCCCCCCTGCAGAGGAAACTCATTTCGGCCGCTTGTACCTGCAATCTCGTTCTTTCGGTCATGACCCACAGCTCATGGCCATAGGTGAGGGTTGGAACGTAGATGGACGGTAAATCGAGAGCTTCGCTTTCTGGCTCAGCTCCTTCTTCACCACGACGGACCGATGCAGTCTTCATCACTGCAGACGCCGCACCGATCCGTCTGTCCATCTCCCGCTCCATTTTTCCCTCACTCGTGAACAAGACCCCGAGAACTTGAACTCCTCCACCTGGGGCAGGACCTCGCTCCCGACCCGGAGAGGACATTCCACCCTTTTCCGGGCGAGGACCATGGTCTCAGATTTGGAGGTGCTGATTCCCATCCCGGCTGCTTCGCACTCAGCTGCAAATCGCTCCAGCGAGAGTTGGAGATCACGCCCGATGACGCCAACAGAACCACGTCATCTGCAAACAGCAGAGACCCGATCCTGAGGCCACCAAACCGGATCCCCTCAACACCTCGGCTGCGCCTAGAAATCCTGTCCATAAAGGTTATGAACAGGATCGGCGACAAAGGGCAGCCTTGGCGGACTCCAACTCTCACCGGGAATGGATCCGACCTACAGCCGGAAATGCGGACCAAGCTCTGGTACCAATCATACAGGGACCGGACAGCTCGAACAAGGGGGTCCAGTACTCCGTACTCCCGGAGCACCCCCCACAGAAATCCCCGGGGGACACGATCGAACTCCTTCTCCAAGTCCACAAAGCACATGTAGACTGGTTGGAGAACTCCCATGCCCCCTCCAGGATCCTGAAGAGGGTGTAGAGCTGGTCCACTGTTCCACGACCAGGACGAAAACCACACTGCTCCTCCTCAATCCGAGGTTCGACTATCCGACGGACCCTCCTCTCCAGAACCCCTAAATAGACTTTACCAGGGAGGCTGAGAAGTGTGATCCCCCTGAAGTTGGAGCACACCCTCCGATCCCCCTTTTTGAAAAGGGGGACCACCACCCCAGTCTGCCAGCTGTATGGGGATGCAGACTTCATCTTCCAGCAGGACTTGGTTCCTGCCCACACTGCCAAAACTACAAAATCCTGCTTCAACAACCATGGATCACCATGCTGGATTGGCCAGCAAACCCACCTGACCTGAACCCCATTGAAAACGTGTGGGGCATCGTCAGAGAAAGCTGAACGGGAAGAGAGCAAACAATAAAGAAGAGCTCAAGGCTGTGATGGAAGCATGTTGGTCTCCATAACAGCTGAGATATGCCACAAGCTGCAAGCATCCATGACACGCCGGGTTAAAGCTAGTAGCATCAATGCCACGCCAGGTTAAAGCTGGTCGCATCAATGCCACGCCAGGTTAAAGCTGCTAGCATCCATGCCATACCGGGTTAAAGCTGCTAGCATCCATGCCACGCCGGGTTAAAGCTGGTAGCATCCGTGCCACACCGGGTTAAAGCTGGTAGCATCCGTGCCACACCGGGTTAAAGCTGCTAGCATCCATGCCACGCCAGGTTAAAGCTGCTAGCATCCGTGCCACGCCAGGTTAAAGCTGGTAGCATCAATGCCACGCCGGGTTAAAGCTGGTCGCATCAATGCCACGCCAGGTTAAAGCTGCTAGCATCCATGCCACGCCGGGTTAAAGCTGCTAGCATCCATGCCACGCCGGGTTAAAGCTGGTAGCATCCATGCCACGCCGGGTTAAAGCTGCTAGCATCCATGCCATGCCGGGTTAAAGCTGCTAGCATCCATGCCACGCCGGGTTAAAGCTGGTAGCATCAATGCCACGCCGGGTTAAAGCTGCTAGCATCCGTGCCACGCCGGGTTAAAGCTGCTAGCATCCATGCCATGCCGGGTTAAAGCTGCTAGCATCCATGCCACGCCGGGTTAAAGCTGCTAGCATCCATGCCACGCCGGGTTAAAGTACACATGCAAGATTTTACTGCAGAAGGCCTGATATTTTTGTATTTAAAGTCCTTTTTAAATTGATTTCATGCAATATTCTAATTTTTTGAGTTTTTGAATTTGAGGTTTTTTCTTTCTTTTAAGTTGAACCCCATTGAAAACATGTGGGACATCGTCAGAGAAAGGGAACGGGAAGAGAGCAAACAATAAAGAAGAGCTCAAGGCTGTGATGGAAGCATGTTGGTCTCCATAACAGCTGAGATATGCCACAAGCTGCTAGCATCCATGACACGCCGGGTTAAAGCTAGTAGCATCCATGCCACGCCGAGTTAAAGCTGGTAGCATCCATGCCACGCCGAGTTAAAGCTGGTAGCATCCGTGCCACGCCGGGTTAAAGCTGCTATCATCCGTGCCACACCGGGTTAAAGCTGGTAGCATCCATGCCACGCCGGGTTAAAGCTGGTAGCATCAATGTCACGCCGGGTTAAAGCTGGTAGCATCCATGCCACGCCGGGTTAAAGCTGGTAGCATCCATGCCACGCCGGGTTAAAGCTGCTAGCATCCATGCAACGCCGAGGTAAAGCTGGTAGCATCCATGCCACGCCGAGTTAAAGCTGCTAGCATCCGTGCCACGCAGAGTTAAAGCTGGTAGCATCCAAGCCACGCCGAGTTAAAGCTGGTAGCATCCGTGCCACGCCGGGTTAAAGCTGCTAGCATCCGTGCCACGCAGAGTTAAAGCTGGTAGCATCCATGCCACGCCGAGTTAAAGCTGGTAGCATCTGTGCCACGCCGGGTTAAAGCTGCTAGCATCCGTGCCACACCGGGCTAAAGCTGGTAGCATCCATGCCACGCCGAGTTAAAGCTGGTAGCATCCATGCCACGCCGAGTTAAAGCTGGTAGCATCCGTGCCACGCCGGGTTAAAGCTGCTAGCATCCGTGCCACGCCGGGTTAAAGCTGCTATCATCCGTGCCACACCGGGTTAAAGCTGGTAGCATCCATGCCACGCCGGGTTAAAGCTGGTAGCATCAATGCCACGCCGGGTTAAAGCTGCTAGCATCCATGCCACGCCGGGTTAAAGCTGGTAGCATCCATGCCACGCCGGGTTAAAGCTGCTAGCATCCATGCAACGCCGAGTTAAAGCTGCTAGCATCCGTGCCACGCCGAGTTAAAGCTGGTAGCATCCATGCCACGCCAAGTTAAAGCTGGTAGCATCCTTGCCATGCCGGGTTAAAGCTGGTACCATCCGTGCCACGCCGGGTTAAAGCTGCTAGCATCCATGCCACGCCGGGTTAAAGCTGCTAGCATCCATGCCACGCCGGGTTAAAGCTGCTAGCATCCATGCCACGCCAGGTTAAAGCTGCTAGCATCCATGCCACGCCGGGTTAAAGCTGCTAGCATCCATGCCACGCCGGGTTAAAGCTGGTAGCATCCATGCCACGCCGGGTTAAAGCTGCTAGCATCAATGCCACGCCAGGTTAAAGCTGGTAGCATCAATGCCACGCCGGGTTAAAGCTGCTAGCATCAATGCCACGCCAGGTTAAAGCTGGTCGCATCAATGCCACGCCGGGTTAAAGCTGCTAGCATCCATGCCACACCGGGTTAAAGCTGCTAGCATCCGTGCCACGCCGGGTTAAAGCTGGTAGCATCCGTGCCACACCGGGTTAAAGCTGCTAGCATCCGTGCCACACCGGGTTAAAGCTGCTAGCATCAATGCCACGCCGGGTTAAAGCTGCTAGCATCCATGCCACGCCGGGTTAAAGCTGCTAGCATCCATGCCACGCCGGGTTAAAGCTGCTAGCATCCATGCCACGCAGGGTTAAAGCTGCGAGCATCCATGCCACGCCGGGTTAAAGCTGGTCGCATCCATGCCACGCCGGGTTAAAGCTGGTAGCATCAATGCCACGCCGGGTTAAAGCTGCTAGCATCCGTACCACGCCGGGTTAAAGCTGCTAGCATCCATGCCACGCCGGGTTAAAGCTGCTAGCATCCATGCCACGCCGGGTTAAAGCTGCTAGCATCCATGCCACGCCGGGTTAAAGTACACATGCAAGATTTTACTGCAGAAGGCCTGATATTTTTGTATTTAAAGTCCTTTTTAAATTGATTTCATGCAATATTCTAATTTTTTGAGCTTTTGAATTTGAGGTTTTTTCTTTCTTTTAAGTTGAATTACCGAAATAAGGTGCATTTGGACAGAGAGGTTCTAAGAACGCAGTTCCTATAATTACGCCTCCCGAGTTTAGTTATAAGAACTACCCTTCGCCTTCAGTGTGCGTTCGCACATCAGGGAGGGACTCGTTAGGGACCATGTGTGATGCAATCGTTGCGACAGTGACATTTATGCCCCAGATGATCTGATACAAAACTGAGGTTTCTCGACTCTTTTATTCAAAGCTATTATAAAAGCTAACTT
Source organism: Atherinomorus stipes (assembly GCA_023101725.1). Taxonomy (NCBI): domain Eukaryota; kingdom Metazoa; phylum Chordata; class Actinopteri; order Atheriniformes; family Atherinidae; genus Atherinomorus; species Atherinomorus stipes. Next base: position 267,192 of record JALJCO010010971.1, read on the forward strand.
ACCAGCTCTCCCTCATCACGGTCATATGTATCATAAAGCTGCCCTACTAATGTCGTTTATCTTTCGTTGAAGTACGCCCGGACACTTTAGTGGACGGACCAGGGTTCGTTCACTAAAGTGGTGCAGATTTTACTGACACAATTTGCACCTGTATTTAGGTTTTCCATCTCTTTCATTCAAAGCTATTATAAAAGCTAGCTTACCAGCTTTCCCTCCCTTTCCCTACGCCCGGACACTTTAGTGGACGGTCCGTCCTGAAGTGTCCGGGCGGCAGCCGCAGATTCTACTGCTGTACTTTCAGCTGTATTTGGTCATTAAATTAATGTGAAAATAATTGCTTTTGGACATTTCAGAATAGTTCTGGATTCAAGACGTGCACCATTGTGATGGATTTAATAATGAATTGGTACACTCCTACTGTAATAGTTCTTGTTGTTATTGCGATCTCGGTAAACAGCTGTGAGACTTTTTAAATATGGCGGGACTGGAAAAAGCTGAGCTCACGCAAGGGGCGGGGCTTACCAGTTCTACCAATCACCAAACATCTACGTATTTCAGTTCCTATGGAACCCCAAAAGACCCTGCTTCGGAGTAGGAGCTAAAAAGGCTCTAGGAACTGAGGTCTGAGGTCCCCAGTTCCTATGTGTCCCAAAGCGCAAAAAAACGGCCTGGTTCCCAAAAAGGTTCTAGGAACTCAAAAAGGTTCCTACAGTCCAAAAGCGCTTACACATCGTTAAGTCGTTGCCAACACCCATCCCTAGTAAATGTAGTCGGTTCTGAGTCTGGGGGGACCGGACGGAGCCGGTCCTTTCTCTCACCTTGAAACTGGGGCTTGATTTCCCAGCCGTGCGACGCAAAGCCTCCAAAAAGGTGTTCCTTGGTGTCTTTAATGAGCAGCACGGTGGGGCCGTGCTTGGTGAGGCCGCCCACCATCTTGGTGAAACTCTCTCCGTGCAGCCGTGTGGAAAACACCAGCCTCCAGGGGGCGCTGTAGCGGTCTGGCAGCTGGAGAACACAAAGAACGTGATGTGTTGATGCGTAAATCACTGAAACATTAAATAAATCAATGAGTTTCTGGACAATTTGGTTTTCCTGCAATTATAATCATCCTCATAATAACGGAGGTAAACAAACCAGAAAACGGCATAAAGAAAAAAACTCATCTGCAATAATATAAACCGAACCATCAGAACCATCAGAACCACCTCCTGCACTGCAAAAACTCAAATATGACCAAGTATATTTCTAGTCAAAATAACTCATCACACTCAAAATAAGACAAGAAATGTTGACTAGAAATTAGAAAAATATACTTACTAAGATTTCAGTTTTTGCAACTTCCTGATATAGAAACAGAGGAAGGACCATCTCACCATCCCATCATATCTCATCTTATCATCTCATCTCACCATCCCATCTTTTCTTATCTTATATCATCTCATCTCGTCTCATCTAATCTCATCTCATCTAATCTCATCTCATCCCATCATCTTATTTTATCATCCCATCCCATCTTTTCTCATCTCATTTCATCCCATCTCACCATCCCATCCTTTCTCATCTCATCATCTCATCTCGTCTCTGAAAGTTATATTGGCATTGGCAAGTACTGGCATTCAGGAGTCCGATACCACGTAATTTGCTATAACAGGAATCTATTTCCTGATCAGCTCTGACACAGTTCTTCTTCTCTGCTCTTAAAACAGTAGCGCTGTGCTGCCGTCTGCAGCCTTCTGGTTTTAGAGGGGCGAGGAAGACCTGATCACCTGACACCTGTCAGACCAGGAGCTAACTAGTAATCATGTCGGCAGCGTGGCCGTATTTCACTCTGGATTCTCCCACCAGCAAGACTGAAAGGCTTCAATCTGCTGTTCACATGTTTAATCTGAACCAATCTCAGACCACCATGATGATCATATCATAGTTATGCAGGTTGAAGATGATGCTTTATAACATAGTGGTATCGGTACTTGGTATCGGCCAATATCCACAGCACAAGCTCGGAATCAGTATCGGGGGGGAAGAAATGGTATCAGAACATCTCATCACTGACCAAAACAAACTTTAAAGGTAATCTCAGTTTAAATGTAAAATATCCAAACTGAGATGCCAGGCATCAACAGAGAGCATTTCCATCACATGAAACCATCTTTCTGCTGCTCAGCTGATTTTTAAAGGGGTAGTTCAGCCGATTATAAGCTCTGTGAGCTGTTGCCGTCATATTACACTTTATTGTTCTGGAAACTAACAGTTCTGCTGTTAAAATGGCTGAAACGCCATCTACTGGTTCAAGCTGCCTTTAGTTTATGATTCATCAGGAGTTTTTCTGATGCTTCTCAGTAAAGTAGAATACCACCAAAAGCCTTCATACACGGACCCATCACAGATTCTTCTCATTTTCTGAAATACTGATTTAGCAGCAAGTTCAGCTCATCAACGCGACCAGAAATAAACTCATGAATTATTTCTGTCTCAGTCGTGCATCCATGTGCAGCCATGCTTCCACTTTTTGGATTGATTTGGTGCAGAAATCCACCTTTTGGTGATATTCTGTTTTACAGTTTTTCTCAATTGCTAAAACACTATTTTTGAAATGTCCCCTCAGTTTTTCCCAACTTTAAACACTAATCCCAGAACTCAAACTACTTTCCCAAAACTTCTGCTTCTTGCGGCAAAAGGAAGTTATTGACTCAAAACAGCATCAGGCCTCAAAAAGAGACACTATTATCAAATCATGCCCCAAACACAACAACATGTGGAACACTACAGAGCATCAGGAAACACTGGAAAAAAGGAAAACAGAGTTCTCACAACATCAAACTGTCAAAATGATTTTTCATCTACATCAGGCCAAATGCATCGTGTCACAACACGGAGAACTCAGAACATAAAGAACTAGAGAAGCACTCGGAGAGCGCAGACCTCCGCCAAGCAGCTCTCACAACGATACAGAATCCTTCAGAACATTCCTGGATCCAGAAGGTGATCCGGATCACCACCAACATGTAACGGGCTCGTCCTTGGACTGAGACACACGGCTGCTGAAAATTTCAGCTCAATCCGTCCAGAACGTTTTCTGTCAAGCTGCTGACAGACAGACGGACGAACCAACGCGACATGACCTCCTTGGTGGAGGAAACAGCATGGTGGATCACAGCTGCATGGATTTCATCTGAAATGAGGCTCTGCATCGGACCTGCTTTTGTCCCCTTCCACGTCCCCGTCCTCCACCACCTCTTATGCATACTCTTCCTCTCTGATTTCCTCGATCCATCGCAAAATCTTGACGTCCCACAGCTTCCTCAGCTGGTTTATGTTGGTTCCCTCATCATCAGCCGAAGGTGAAATCAGTTTTGAGTCGCTGTGTTTACCTGCTGACATCTGTGTCTTCGTTGTGATCAAAGTGTGCAGCACGTGTTTATCATTTTGCACAGCAAGTGCATCACAATGCAAAAGTGTTTGCAAGCAGAGTCCAGTGATGTGAAACGTGCTTTAGGTTTTGATCACAAGGGGACTAATTTGATACCTCGGTTTAGGCTTCTGAAAAATTAGCTTTGAGAATGAGATTTAGTGTTTTAGCAACTGAGAAAATCCGTGTTGTAGAAGCATCTGTTTGGGACTTTATTACATCACCAAAACTAAAGAAAGAAAGACGAAGCGACGGCTGCAAGCCGAGCAGACGAGTGCAAATCAGACGTTTCTACAGCAGAGAAGGTTTTTCTTCAGCAGCGAAGACAGAAACAGATGATGATGCTTTTCTTCCTCACCTTCTCCTTATCGTAGGTCCAGCTTCTTATGCAGACGTTTCCTTAGATACACGACGCAGACTCGTTTATACGAACAGCACCGATTCGTCTTCAGACAGACGAGATGACAGACTAGATCAGTACTGTATATATTAGGGGGGGGGGGGGGGGGGGGGTCCCCGACGAAGAATTTTCATAGTCGAACCTGATTCATCTGATCATGCCATTCATCGACAAATCTTCAAATCATGTTTTGGTTTTTTCCTTATTGATTCATAATCTCATTTGCATATTTAAAGAGCTATAACACCTCATTAAACAAATTTCACTTCTCTCTTGGCATCAGACGACAACAGGACGTCTCCATCAACTTCTATTTTTCTATATCACTGATTAGGCTGTAAAACGCGTCTCCTCGTTTACAGTCCTTATTTTATTTATTTAAACATTTAACAAAAAGAAAATTACAGGTATGTTGGTGTGAAACAATTCATTAATTTGATTCTTATCTTTCAGTTAACACTGCAGGCATAAAGCTAATATTTTTATTTGTTTTCTTGCTTAACAATTTAAAGTTAGGAAAGAGAATTAAAGGCTTTAACTGTCTGTGGACGCCGTGCACGGTCCAAATGTCAAACATATAAAGAGGAATTCCAACAGAATAACCTTCACTGAATAAATAATTACAAAACAACAAAAAACAGTCTCATAACAAAGTACAAAGTTATATCCGTGTAAAACAGACAGTCAGTAAAAGTTAGAAAGTGCGCAGCTAAAAGCCGATGCTGCTGCTGAGACTCAGTCTCCAGGTGAAGTTTATAATGTCCCGAAGTAAAACCAGATCTGACCTAAATAAATAAAACCTGCTCTGCAGCACCTGTCACCCTCTGACTCTTTACAAGTTGTGTGTCAGGAAATCTCGTTATCAGGAGAGGTGCTCCTCGCTTCGTTAACGATAAAGCCGGCAGGAGAATCTCCTCTGGATGGCGTGGGTGGAGGTGGAGGTGGAGGGGATGTGCAGAACATGGAATGGTGCAGCATCTTCCTCTGACATCTCCACCGTTCACTGAGACAATAAGGCTGCACCATATTGAGAAAATTTGCAGTATGAGATGACGCTGTTGGAACTTGCGATGACAATATAATTTGCAATAGATAAAATACTTGGATATGCAGTGTTTTTAGACACCACGTAGTCTGTAGCCGATTGAGATAACAGGAAACAAACAGATTAAATATATTTGATTGACACACAGCGCAGGAATGTACAGCTGGAACATCATCATATCCCCTCTTTAAATATACGCAAACATAGATCCTATTAGATATTGCAGTTTAATCCATCTTTGTAATATGTTCATGGTGTTGACTGATATTGCGATGACGATAAATTTGCGATATATTGTGCGGCCCTACTCCACAACGGAGCGTGCTCAACAGCTGACGCAGCGAGACGGCGTCCAGTTCAGGACGAAGACAAAAGCGCTGCTCTCGGGAGTCTGAAATCAGCCGCAGGCTTCGTGAATCAGGAAATTATGGTCCCTAAAAACGCGTTCTTTCCTGATACGATCCGAAAAATCCTCCAGCTCTCCAGCGCATCCATCCGGAGCATCACCACGGGAGCAGACTGTCAGACTGTTTCCAGCTTCACAGACTGATGCTGTAAATCAGCGGAAGAAGCTGCAACCATGATGATGATGATGTGACAGTTGAGGGTCCTTCATCATGTCTCTGGCTACTTGGACAAGTATTCGGCTGCTAATAGACCTATAACACCAGTTATTTAAAGAACAAATGAATATTGTGTAAAAATGTTCCAACCTTCAGCACCCCCCCCCCCCCTGCCAGGATGGTCTGATCTTCGTGTGCTAACCACACGTTGCAACGATTCAACAAGAGACTGGCAGCCGAAACACAGTCCTTCCTTCCAGTGGACAATCGTCCACTATTTGGGACACCCGTAGTGTATATCTCACCAGAAAAGTCTCTAGAAATGCACCGAAGGTCATCGAGCCATCGAACGAGTCTGGAGCTCTGAGTTGTAAAGTCGGAAAGTTGAGCATCTTTAAAACTTTGGAAAAGGTAATAATTCCTCCAGATGGCCGATATCATCCTGCCTGCATCAACCAGGATAACATCTGGTGTGACTGACCTGCAGCGCGAGGAACATGACGGTGGGAAGGTCCAGCAGACTCCTCAGTTCCTTCCACGGCGTCTCCTTGCAGGGGGGCAGCAGCGTTGGGGGGGTCGGGAACTCAAGGACACGTTGAGGCCCTCGGATACCAGCATCTCCAGGTACAGCGACACCTGGGAGTTCCTAAAGATCCAGTCCTCCAGACAAGAGACGTCACAGCTTCCCTGATCTGGAGAGAAGACGTGGTGTCACGTCACATCCGGCATCCCGCGTGTCCACAAACCTGAATCCAGGCGCTACCTGAGGGTCTGAGTTCAGAGCAGATCTGCTCCGCCAGCGTTTTAACACCCAGGGGGCCGTCGGCCATCCTGTCGGGCCTCCAGCCCTGCAGGCGCCCCCTCTGGACCAGGATGTTCACCACAGCAGAGATCAGGTCCTGGAGGAACTACGGAGACACGGAAAAGTCCACCACAAGCACAGACACCTGAACGCTGCGTCCTGGTTACCTGCCCCGGGACTCCGGATGGGCACAATTAATCCATGATCAATAATTGATTATTAAGAATTTTTTCAATCACGTAATTTTTTTCCAACCATCCAACGGTGTTAGAAAACCGAGTTCATTCGTGACGTGTACGTCTTGGAGCTCTGTAATAACCATGTGGCATTAATAAAACCTCCTACCAGCGGGGGGCGATGTCGCCTAGCGACAGCAGAGAAAGCCGCCTGTGAGCTGCCGTCTTCCCGTCACAGCAGCGGAACGAAGACTCGTCCAAACATGAAGCGAGCACGGTGAAGTCCGCTGTGTAGGGATGCAATGATACACTCAACTCACGATTCAGTACGGTTCAGTTTTTTGTTCAGGATACGATTTTCTCACAAATTTTATTTTAATCAAAATGAGCTACAGACAAATTATGACCAAATAAATTATCTTTGATTCACTGGAAAAAATCTTAGAGGTGCTTCCGTTACAGAAACTGCAAAACAGTTTGTGTTCTCTTAAAAAAAGTGCAACTTGAATGAAAAACATTTGTTTTCTTTAGTAACAATCTCAGAAATAAACCAAACTTGTGTCATTCAATACTTTAGATAAAAGAAAATAAATATTGACTAAAAAAAGATCCTTTCTTTACAGAGACTCTGTTAAACACTGTTTTTGTGTCTTATCAAAAAAGTGCAACTTTTAGTTGTTACTCTATATTATTTAAGTGAATAACTGGATTTTTAAAAACAAATCCCACATCAAAATAATAGCAAAACGTAAAATCTCTTTAAATAAACTAATCTTTCCGCGTACTGTGCCCTGCACCTACGTAGTGACGTACGTCATGAGATTTGGCGTCTGATGTTGAATAAATGAATTACCAACCAGCAGTGTTGTATAGTAACTAAGTAAAAATACTTTGTTACTTTACTTAAGTAGTATTTTTTTATATTTGTACTTTACTTTACTACTTCTATTTCTGATTACTTTTACTTCACTACATTTTCCGAGAAAAATCACTGCTTTTACTTCATTACATTTACCTGAGCATCTTAGTTACTCGTTACAAAATAACGAGGAACATAACAGCGAATGGACGATCTTTGTTTTGTTGTAGTGGGACTAGCAGCAGCCTTGTGCAGCCGTCTCTGGAGCTAAACACACCTTTACCTGCCTCAGCAGCAGGTGAAAGACTGTTCAGCATCGCTGGTCTGGTCTTCAGTCCAAGAAGAGCCAGACTAAGTTCTCACCATTTTGGGAAACAACTTCTTTTGAGGTTGAACAAAAGTTTTTCTGGGTTCAGTAACGACTGGATGGACAGTTCATGAGCTGTCGCACTGCAGTCATTTAAAGTTCAACCAATCAAGTTCTTTGTTTGTTTGCATCACCTCCGAGCACCAAGAGTTTATTAGGAATGATTTAATATTGAATGCACGTGGGTATGAATTAGGGATGCACCGATTGTGAAAGTCTGGGCCGATACCGATACCGATGTTTAACATAACAACTTGGCCGATGGCCGATGTTTTCTATTTTTATTTATTACTTCCTTTGTGCCACAGAAATTTACAAGTCTTTCAGCTCTTCATCAGTCTATCCTTGAATGAGCACAAATTCAATCTTTATGAAATTTATGAAACAGAAACAACCTTTAATGTCACTTTGTGGTTGACATTAGTTATAACAAGCTCTTTTCTGAAAACTTTTCATAAACCTGGGATTGATAATCACTAAAAAGAATGCTTCAGTATATTGCCCAACAAAATTGAGTGGTTTTAGCCGAATAAACAAAAACATACTCAATGTTCATGGCCAAATAAAAAATATTTGTGAAGCATGTACTGCAAACTGCGTAACGCTGATCTTTTTCTTAAACGGTAAAATATTGCCACACGACCGCCACCATCTTTGTTTCTCTACTGAGGAAAGTGCGCGGATGCCTTCTACCAGTATCTCCCCCCACCCGCCCAAAAAAGAGGGGGGAAAAAGAGTTTTTCTTAAAGGCCTCCTTCCACTGAAAACCCATTTAACTTGCTCCTTCTGAAATACGGAGGGTTTCCCCTTGTTTACTTACACATGCTGACTTGCTAGCGTTGCGTTCCCCCAGTCGGCTGTTCTTCCTCATCAGAGAAACAATACGAAGAAAAGAGCGAATCGGGAACAGCCTCGCACTTCTACGTCACATTTCAAATAGCGTATCCCACGTGGGGTTTCTATCTGTCCATTGGAAGGCAGGTAACCCTCCACTACACACTAGAAGTAAAGACGGCACGACTGTAGCTTCGGAGTTGAGAAGCTAATTAGCTAACTGTTTGTTAGCATGGCGGAACAAACTTGTTTGTCGGCTCTATTTCCTGTCTGTAGCGAAATAAGAGCGGAGGGCGGAGCTTCCTTCATACACTGATGGGAGGCAGCCAATCAGACGGAAATTCATGAGAAGGACCCGGAAAAGCTGCCGTTGGACCACAAGCCTCTCTTCTAGTATACAAATACAGCTGGATACAAAGATACCAGAAGGTTTTTTTAAACAGAAACGATGCAGAATGCATTCAATAATAATGGAGAACACAGAAATATTAATGAAATGACCACGGAAGTACAACTTTAAGCACAGCGTAGATGACACATGTAAATCATTTATATATATATGCTATATAATAATCGGCCACTGCCATCGGCAAATGTCATTTTTATTGGCCGATGGCCGATGGCAGTTAACAAGGCAAACATCGGCCGATACCGATGTCCAGCCGATGCATCGGTGCATCCCTAGTATGAATGTTGGTAGGTATGCACGCAGGTCTGTAAGGATGTTTGTATGTATAGTATTTTTCTATATGGTTGGGTTTATGTAAGGAGGTATTGAAACTTCTTTACACTGCAAATTAAAACTTAAAAACTTAATCAAACAGAAGTAAAGAAAATGTTAAACTCAAATTTCTGATTGCGTTTTATTAACAGTACTTTTTACTTTTGATACTTAAGTACAGTAAATACTAGCTACTTTTTTTACTTATACTCAAGTAATATTCTAGCAGGCGACTTTCACTTTTACTTGAGTCATTTTCCAGTAGGGTACTTTTACTTTTACTCAAATATAGCTTTTGGGTACTTTATACAACACTGCCAACCAGTGACTTTTTTTAGATATAACATAACCTATTTCTCTAAAAAACAAAACAAACAAACAAAAAAACATTTCCTACTTCTCTCGCATCACCATTAATTTTCTCTGTCAACCGGTGCGAGTCATCACTTATTTGTACCGATTTTTGATTGTGCCACGTTGCATCATTACATCCCTACTGGTGTGGAACCGTTTTACGTTAGAAAATGACACCCAAATACTGCGACACGTTTTATAAAAACAACTCGACAACAAGTCCCATGATGCAACATTTAAAAAACGCTGATCCGACCGAGCTTAAAGGTGATGAATCCTCCGTTCAACCTCCGTTGTCTCAGTCTGAAGCCGGAGGAGCTGCGATGCAAAGCGGGCAGACAAATCCACGGAGGGAAGCTGTATGATTCCGTGATTTCACTTTTTGTGTCGAACGATCTCCAAACTCATAATAATAATAATAATAAATTTTATTTGTAACGCACTTTACATTTGAATTCAAATCACAAAGTGCTACAGGATAAAAAGAGCTAAAGAGGAAGTTAAAACAAGGTAAAAACGTTAAAACAGTGTAAGAGACAATCATTACAATCAGTGCATTAACAAGGCAAACGTGGACCATCGTAAAATTTAAAAAGTCAGCCGTTATCAGCTTTTCTAAAAAGGAAGGTATAATATAATATAATTGAGCTGAATTTTTTTTATTATTTTATTTATTTATTTATGCCATTTTTCTTGGCACAATTTCTTAAAGTTGCTTTGAGGTTTTCCCAGGCAGTTTGTTGGGTGTCATAAACAGAAATGTTAGATTTGGAATGTTCTAGCATTGCACTAAAGCTCAACAGTTTATTTTGGGATTTTTTAAATATAGATAAGTCTATTTGTCTTATTTTTTAAATATAGAGAAATTCCAGAACAGCTGGATACATCGTTTATTTGGATATATTTATGTTTTTTGTATTAATTATTTAATACATTTCAAAACAGCTGTAAGGTTCATATTTGTAGCCTCAGTGCTATAAACCTTAGACAGAAATGCTAAATGAATGCATCGTGTAACTAGAAAATAATCGTTTGAATAATCGTGATTTTGATATCGGCCAAAGCAATCGTGATAATGATTTTTTCCATAATCGGGCAGCCCTAATCTGTAAAATGACTAAAATGGACACGTTGCCCGAAGTGTGGTCGGTGGGAAAGGTTTCCCAGACTTGATGAATTTACTGGAACCAGTCAATCAGTTTCCTTCACGGTGCATCAACACCAGGATCATTGAAACGCGAGAGGCGAGAGCAGGAACTGCTAAACAAGTTAGCCACAGCAGCTAGCGTTGCCATAACAACAGACTGTTGGACCGCTTTCACAGCAGAGAGCTGCCTCACCATCACGTACCACCACTGCCAACCTGCTCGCTGAGAAGATGATGGAGGCTGCAGAGCAGTGAGGGGGGGGGGGAATCAATACGTATTTGAGAAAAACAGTCCGCCTGGTATGTGGGATCATTTTAAACATGCATCTCTTAATGATTAAATCGATAATTGATCGTTAATTCTCCTGACGATTGATCAAAAAGATTTGATCCCAAACGCCCATCCCTAACCGGGACTCGCCGCTTCCTGGTTACCTGCAGCGAGACTCACCTCTGCCACCTGAGCGCAGGTGACCGCCGCCACCGGCCCCGCGGCATTGTGGGACATGGCCATGACGAGGGGAGCCCTCTCTTCTGCGGTGCCTCGAAGGGCGTCTGCCAGAAAGACGATCAGCTGGTCTGGACTTACTCCGGCGGTGGGGGCTTTGCTGGTCTTCCCAGACCCGGCAAGTCCAGGATCGATACCCCGCATGCACTCATAGACCCGCTTCACCAGGGAGTCTGGGGCCAAGCTGCCCATGGAGGCCTGTGGGACGGGGACAGGGGGGGACAACGTGAACGAATGCTGCCTTCCACGTATGAGGGGGGTCAGACCAGCGGACTGAGGTGAACTCTGCGGTCCAGGACTCTGCTGAGTCCATTTACGGGACAAAACTACAGCTGCCATAAATGATCATTTTGATCATCGACTAGTCACCAATCATTCTGGCGATTAGTCGGTGAATCGGGTGGGACGGGCGATACGGACTAAAAAACGCACCACCATAATTTCTGATTTTTATCATGGTAACGATGAGTGACAAAAAAACAGCGACTACTACATCAGCTACTACTTTATGTCTGAGAGCCCAAAAATAATAACAGAAGGCACTAAACTACAGTAAATAACTGGAAATACAACTTCATAAACTGAATTTATTGTTTTTATCCTGAGATGACAAATTATTACCAAGGGGAATTTCTTTGACGATATATCGCACACGATAATATATCGCCCATAATCGGATCATGCAAAAATTGCAGCATATTTACAGAACCAGTCAAAAGTTTGGACACTTTCTCATTGATACTAATGGAAAACGTGTCCAAACTTTTGACTGCTAGTGTGTGTGTTTATTTACATCAATAAAATAAAAATTCAAGAACAGCCGGACAGACAGACAAGGCAGTGGAAGGTACAGCAGCAATTCTGAGAGGAAAAACAAAGCTTATAAACAATAAACCATTAGTTGATTATGAAATTAGTTGCTGACTATTTTGATAGTCATCGATTAGTCGACAAACTGTGGCAGCTGCAGCCAGAGATGTCTGACATGAATGAATGAAATGAGAACACACTATTTGTACCAGAACGGAAATTCAACATTGTAAAAAGCTCACTCTTTTTTTTTCTTTTTTTTTGGGGGGGGGGGGGGGGGGGGGGGGGGGGGGGGGGGGGTTGTTAGTTTGTTTTTAACAATATAACATTTATATGAAATAATAACAATAATAATCAGTCATTCTTGTTCTTCAGGGTGATGCTGCTGCAGGAATGAATTTCTGTATCTCTCCGTCCTACAGTGAACTTGACGCAGCCTCCCACTGAACACACTCTGTTGATTCTTCACCGTGTTGTGGAGAGGAGGAAGAATCCTCCATCATCTTCATCAGCTTGTGCAGCATTCTTTTTTGAACGATCAGCTCCAGCGGCTCCAGAGTTCTCCCCAGCACAGAACCAGCTTTCTTGATCAGCTTGTTTAGTTTCTTCAAGTCTCTGGTCCTGGTCCTGGTTCTGGTTCTGGTTCTGATGCTGCTGCCCCAGCAGATGCTGCAAAGCTGATGTCACTTTCCACAACAGACTTGTAGAAGATCTGCAACATCTTGGTGCAGACGTTGAATGATCTCAGCTTCCTTAAGAAGTAGAGTCTGCTCTGACCTTTCTTGTAGATGTAATCACTGTTGCATTTCCAGTCGAGTCTGTTGTCCAGCTGAACTCCAGGTATTTGTAGTTCTCCACCACCTCCACCTCCTCTTCCAGGATGTAGACAGGACTATGCTGCTTATTCTTGCTCCTCCTGAAGTCAACAATCATCTCTTTTGTCTTGCTGGTATTTAAGATGAGCTGATTGTTACCATTTCACAAACTGACTGACCAGTTCCCTGTACTCGGCTTCTTGTCCATCACTGATACACCCCACAACTGCAGAGTCATCAGAGTATTTCTGCAGATGACAGGATCAGAGTTGTACTGGAAGTCTGAGGTGTACAGTGTAAAGAGGAATGGTGAGAGTACAGTTCCTTGTGGTGCTCCAGTGCTGCTGACCACCATCTCAGACACACAACCTTTCAGTCTCACAAACTGTGGTCTGTTTGTTAGGTAGTCATAAATCCAGGTGGTTGTGGAGGATCCACCTGGAAGTTATGGAGCTTCTGACATAGTAAAGCAGGCTGAATAGAATTAAAGGCACTTGAAAAATCAAAGAACATGACCCTCAAAGTGCTGCCTGACTGGTCCAGATGAGAGTGGGCTCTCTGAAGCAAGAAGATGATGGCGTCTTCAACCCCAAGCCCATTACCATATGCGAACTGTAATGGGTCCTGAAAGGTATTCACTTGCTTGTTGAGGTTAGCCAGTAAGAGTCTCTCCAGGACTTTCATGATGTGAGATGTCAGAGCAACTGGTCTGTAGTCATCTGGTTCTGGTCTGTAGTCATCTGGTTCAGCTGGTTGTGGTTTTTCAGGTCACTGGTGATCCAGGGTTTGTTATTGGGGAAGCACCTCACTGTTCTTGTTGGAACGATGCTGTCCACACAGAAGTTTATGTAATCTGTCACACACTCAGTCATGGTGTTGATGTCATCTCCATGAGGTTCAATCAATCAATCAATCAATCAATCAATCAATCAATCAATCAATCAATCAATCAATCAATCTTTATTTATGAAGCGCTTTTCCAACAGGTTGCGCGACTCAAAGCACTTTACAGTTTAAAAACATTCCCGCCCGCTACCCTTCACAACCCCCCCCCCAAAAAAAGGAATGCAACCAGTCCGCCACCCCGGATACAGACGGCCCCCACTAAGGAAGCACTGGAGGGACCTTAGGACCCAGGAACAATAAAAGTAATATCAGAACATTACATAAATGTATAAAATACATTAAAACGTTGAATAAAACATCTAAAAATGCCCAAACAGTATTAAAAAGGCCATTTAAAAACAAGCAGTGAACAAATACAAAATATTAGATTAGCCAATTACGGCTTAAACAGTAAAAGTCATCTAAAAGCCAAACTAAAAAGGGGGGTCTTGAGTCTGCTCCTAAAAACGTGAATGTTCTCTGCACCCCTGAGATCCTCCGGCAGACTGTTCCACAGGTGAGGGCCGTACCTGGAACCACGCCTCGCCGTGTGTGTGTGTCCTGGAACCACGCCTCGCCGTGTGTGTGTGTGTCCTGGCTTTGGGAATGACTAAAAGCCTGCTGCTGGAGGAGCGCAGGGACCGGGGGCTCATAGGGTAAAAGCAGTTCTGAGAGATAAGAAGGCTCAAGACCATTAAGACATTTAAAAACCATTAAAAGGACCTTAAAATCGATCCTGAAACACACAGGGAGCCAATGCAGCGATCGTAAAACTGGTGTAATATGGTTCACAGAGGACATTCCAGTCTGTGGCCTCAAAGCACCCTCTCAGAGCATCTTCAGCCTCAGTAGACCAGGTTTTAATCGTCCTCCTAATGACTGGTTGCTGCTGAACGATGGGCTTGTAGGTGGAGGTGAGAAGAACCAGATTATGATCTGATCTTCCTAAAGGAGGCAGGGCAGAGGAGCTGTATGCATTCTTAGTATTTGCATAAAATATTATATAATAAATTATTATAAAATATTATCGGCCTACCAATATTATTATTATATTTGATTGATTGATTCTTTATTTGAACATAAGACAACATTTAAAAACAACAAGAACCCCCCCCAAAAAAAAAAGTATTACTGAAGAGAGAAAAAAAAAAGAAATGGATGTCTTTGTCCAAAAGGAGTGGGAAGAAGCCGGTGCTTATTCAATCCCACCCCTTCGCTGCATAAAACATAAAAACACTGTGAATAAAATTACTATATAATAAAATCAAATATACCAATAACAATAATTATATCGAGCACCATCAGTTGTAAGAAAAAAACAAAATCATCATTATCAATGATTATAATAGCAATAATAAAATTGTTACTAAATAATATGATCAATAATACCAATAACACATACGTATAATTACAGAATAATTATTACCATTAATACCATTAATTACCATCCTCACAATACCACTACCAGTCTTATCATCATTATTATTATCATCATTATTATTATTATTATTATTAATAACAATAACAATGATGATAATAATATTAATACCAACAACAACAATAATAGTAATAACATCAACAATCACTACAACAATAATTATAGCTAATAAGAAGTAATCATCACCCTCCATTTTCATACATACTAAAGAGCATATTTTTATATAGTGATTTAAACATATGTATATTAGTATGGAAGCATATGTGCACCTTTAAGGGCAATTTGCAATTCATTTGGCAAAATGGCAATTCAATATTTAAAATGGCAATTTAATTTTTAAATTGGCAATTCAATGTTTAATTTTCTCATGTAATTTGAAATTGTATTTGGCAATTGACAATGCAATGTACAAAGTGGCAATGTAATCTTCAAAATAGTTTTAAAAATTTGAATGGCAAGCAGGAATTAAAATTGATTAATACGATGTCATATTGCCATGGTACACTTGCACCTTTATTCAAATAGATATTAATTTGTCAAAATGTACTGAAGTATGTGTGCACTTTTAATTTTCAAATGGCAATTTAAATGTTAAAATGGCATTTTAATTGTTAAAATGGCAATTTAATATTTTATGTTGTTATGCAATTTGACAATGTATTTGTCAATTGTCAATTCAATGTGAAAAGTGGCTATTCGATTGTTAAAATGGCAATTTAATATTCTATCATGCAATTTGACAATGTATTTCTCAATTGTCAATTTAATGTGAAAAGCTGCAATGCAATCCTCTCATCAGTCTGTATTTGTCAATGCAACAGCACCCCCTCATTGCATTGCATTTTGCCACACGCGTTATCTGCACCAAAATTCTATTTGACATTTCCAACTGTCAGGTCTCTCATCAAGGCGGGTCTTTGTAGCCTACGTCACTTCTGTGGCAGCCAGGTAGCCTATAGGGTATTTCTCCCATGGACACGCCCGACTCGACTGATTTGACAAACCACATCATGGCGGTGTAGAGACGCCACAGTCAAACTGAGTAATAACATTAAAAAGATAATAAACAACAAAAAAAACATAACATTAATTTTTATCGTCAAAAGAAAAATGCACTCGCTGTGGAGCGCCGGGCCCAAATCGAGCTGTCAACGGCACTTTCGCCGGCGGCAAGACCCCGACCACGCCGGGGGGTAGGAGCGGAGGTTATTATAAGTTGTCTTATTATAAGTATTTTATTTATAAGTATATTATAAGTTGTCTTATCTTATTATAAGTTGTTATCTGCTTATTATAAGTCTGGTTTTAGGTTGCTGGTTAAGTTACAAAGTTGTTAAAAACATTATTTTCTTTTCCAACGATCTCCAAACCCATATAATCAAGTTGAAACCATTATTTTGCCATTTTTCTTTACACATTTTCTGAAAGTCATTCTGAAGTTAAAGTTTATTAACAAAAATGCTATATTGAATTATTATTATTGTTATAATTATTATTATTATCTAATTATTATGAATTGAATTAGATTTAGTGCAACGTTGTAGCACTGCACTAAAGCTTTAAGTTCATTTTAGGATTTAAAAAATATAAATAAGTTTATTTATTTTAGGGGTGGGAAAAAATATAGATACACTGAAATATCGCAATATTTTTATATGCCGATATCATATTGACATTTAAAAATGCGGTATTGATCTATTTTACAAACAAAATCTCACGATATCTTTTCGTTTAGTCACGAAATCTCACAAGAATTAACAAAATCTCGAGAGATTTCGTAACATAACGATGAAATCTTGCGAGATTTCATCAGTAAAATAGATCGATACCACATTACTAAATATAGATATAGTATTGGCATATGAAAATATTGCGATATTTCAGTATGTCGATATTTTTTCCAACCCGTAATTTATTTTATTCTTCAAATGTAGAGAAATTGCAGAATAGCTGGATATGTAGTTTATTTTGGATACATTTATGTTTTTCTACATTATTCACATTTACTTAATGTTTAAAGTATCATCATGTTATTCACATCATGTTTTATATTGCATAACAACTGTAAGGTGTGTATTTGTAGCCTATTTTGAATTTAAACATTTTTTGCAAATTATCAATGAAGTGTCTTTTGACAGAAAGAAAAATGCTGAATAAAAGCATCGTGTTCATAAAAAAATAATCATTTAAAAAATCATGATTTAAATATTAATCCAAATAATCGTGATCATGATTTTTCCATAATCGAGCGGCCCTACTTTGCTCTCTGAGCAGAATATAGTTGAATCTCTCAGAATATGAGAGAAACAACCTCACAGTTGTCTGCAGAGATCTGTATCGGTTGATATCGGATATCCATATTGGACAATATGGGATATTGGCTATCGGCAAAAAAAATCCAGTATCAAATATCGCTAGTGGCAGCTCTTGTCAAAACTAGGGCTGCAACGATGAATCGACTATTAATCGACTCATCATCGACTATCAAAATAGTCTGCAACTAATTTCATAATCAACTAATCGTTTATTGTTTATAACCTTTGTTTCTCCTCTTAAATTGCTGCTGTTCCTTCCACTGCTCGTCTCTTTCTGTCTGGTCAGCTGTTCTTGAATACTTTATTGACATACACAAACATACTACTATTATTAGTCGACTAATCGCCAAAATAATCGGTGACTAATGGATTATGAAAATAATCGATTGTGGCAGCCGTACTGAACAGTGATAGCTGGTGACTTTAATCGATGCAGGAGAAACTGAGAATGTCTGCTGATGTTTGCAGATTATGTTGGATTAACGCGTCATCAGCCCCACCTGAAGCATTTCCAGTGTCAGCGTTTGTCCTGCAGCCTTTCCCGAGGCCCCGGTGCCCCCCTGGAGCTTGCTGAAGACCCCCTCCACCACGGGGCGCTCCTCTGGACGGAACCGGGCCAGACGCTTCTGCACCACCACGCTGTCGGCGTTACCCATGATGCTCTCTGGTCAAACCTTTAAGAAGCAAACAAACCGTCAGAACGCACCGAGTGACGGCGTCTTCAGAGACACTGAAGCTACGAGGCTGCCAGACCTTTTCTGTTACGATGCTTTCTCATAGGGCTGTCAAAACTGCTCCAAAATGACTTTTGAATCTTTGCTCTACAATCAACACATCATCCAGGTTATATCTGAATATCACTTTGAGCATTATGCCAACAGGAGGACAAACTAATACAAGACATAATTACTTGTGTAGGTCATTTTTATCCTTATTTCAATATTAACATCTTGAACAAAGCTCAGGACATAACAAATGAACTCGCTGCAGTTCATGTCTTCCTAACGTGTGTGAGCAGTAAAAGCTCGGGTTGGCAACGTTGGAAAAACGCTTTGAGCAAGCAACAGTTAAAAAAAACACACCAGCCGAAACCACGCCTTCAGAGCGCAGGGACGTGCGCGCCCATGTTTTACGAGCAGGTTAGCAGCCGAGTCAGTGGATAGCTCGTTAGCTTGAAGCAAACAGCTGATGGACCACGTTTCTAAAAGCTTTAATCCACTCACCTCCAACTCATCTGCAGTGTAGAAAGGACTTTCTACACTGCAGATGAGTTGGAGGTGTGGACACACTGCAAACGTCAACGTCTCCGAGACTTAATCCTTATCTGTTGTTTTGTTTGTTTTTTTGGCGCAGCAGCAGTTAGCAGTCCGTTAGCTATATTTGTTTACAGTGAGCGGCGCACGGGGAGGGTCACGTGGGGGACGGAGAGAGGGGGGGACAGAGACGAGACATAAAGGCATGGATTCGTTCTTTCTATACGTTGTGAATGACCAATTCCTGCCTTCCGGTGTGAATGGCAGGGTTTTTACAGACCTGCAGCTCTCTCAGAGGTCTGACTGCTTCCTTCCTTTTATGGATACATGATGTGCTGATACTGTCAGGATGAAATAACATTTCACACAGTAGAACAAAAAATGTTTCTGAGCAGGATTACCAACTGGGCATTAAAGGTCCCAACAAATGAAAATTAAATCAATGAACACTGAACGCTCCAAGCAGCTGTAATAAACATGGAACGACTTCAAACAGTCGGCCTGTAGTCAAACCAGAGTAGCAAATGTAGGCCTGATGTAAAAGGCTATTTTTCCCACTGCTTATTTAATTTTTCAAATATTAATTTTCACATCGGAATCTCAGGTTTTTATTAATATTCAAATATATATTTAAATTTAGAATATTCGTTGACAGCCCTACTACTCCGCATGAACTGAATCCTCAGCTCAGATCTTCCTGAATGTGTTCAGAACGAGCCAATCGCCTGCAAGTGTGGACACAACCGGTTCCATGGAAGACGTCTATAAATGCCAGCCGAGGTTCATAAACTAAAGTCTGCACAGCATCTCCTCCAGGAAGACCTGGAACCCCGATACAGGAGCAGAATACGGAGATGTTAAACATGCTGCTGGGGTCCCAGGACCAGGACCAGGACCAGGATCAGCTAACCCTGGTCTAAAACATGCAGGACAGGGGTCCCAGGACCAGGATCAGGTAACCCTGGTCTAAAACATGCTGCTGGGGTCCCAGGACCAGGACCAGGATCAGGTAACCCTGGTCTAAAACATGCAGGACAGGGGTCCCAAGACCAGGACCAGGATCAGGTAACCCTGGTCTAAAACATGCAGGACAGGGGTCCCAGGACCAGGACCAAGATCAGGTAACCCTGGTCTAAAACATGCTGCTGGGGTCCCAGGACCAGGACCAGGATCAGGTAACCCTGGTCTAAAACATGCAGGACAGGGGTCCCAGGACCAGGACCAGGTAACCCTGGTCTAAAACATGCAGGACAGGGGTCCCAGGACCAGGACCAAGATCAGGTAACCCTGGTCTAAAACATGCAGGACAGGGGTCCCAGGACCAGGACCAAGATCAGGTAACCCTGGTCTAAAACATGCAGGACAGGGGTCCCAGGACCAGGACCAGGATCAGGTAACCCTGGTCTAAAACATGCAGGACAGGGGTCCCAGGACCAGGACCAGGATCAGGTAACCCTGGTCTAAAACATGCAGGACAGGGGTCCCAGGACCAGGACCAGGTAACCCTGGTCTAAAACATGCAGGACAGGGGTCCCAGGACCAGGATCAGGTAACCCTGGTCTAAAACATGCAGGACAGGGGTCCCAGGACCAGGATCAGGTAACCCTGGTCTAAAACATGCAGGACAGGGAGTCCCAAGACCAGGACCAGGATCAGGTAACCCTGGTCTAAAACATGCAGGACAGGGGTCCCAGGACCAGGACCAGGACTACAAAACCCTGGTCTAACACACGCAGGACAGGGGTCCCAGGACCAGGATCAGGTAACCCTGTTCTAAAACATGCAGGATAGGGGTCCCAGGACCAGGACCAGGACTACAAAACCCTGGTCTAACACACGCAGGACAGGGGTCCCAGGACCAGGACCAGGATCAGGTAACCCTGGTCTAAAACATGCAGGACAGGGGTCCCAGGACCAGGACCAAGATCAGGTAACCCTGGTCTAAAACATGCTGCTGGGGTCCCAGGACCAGGACCAGGATCAGGTAACCCTGGTCTAAAACATGCAGGACAGTGGGTCCCAAGACCAGGACCAGGATCAGGTAACCCTGGTCTAAAACATGCAGGACAGGGGTCCCAAGACCAGGACCAGGATCAGGTAACCCTGGTCTAAAACATGCAGGACAGGGGTCCGAGGACCAGGACCAGGACTACAAAACCCTGGTCTAAAACATGCAGGACAGGGGTCCCAAGACCAGGACCAGGATCAGGTAACCCTGGTCTAAAACATGCAGGACAGGGGTCCCAAGACCAGGACCAGGATCAGGTAACCCTGGTCTAACACATGCAGGACAGGGGTCCCAGGACCAGGACTACAAAACCCTGGTCTAAAACATGCAGGACAGGGGTCCCAGGACCAGGACCAGGACTACAAAAACCCTGGTCTAAAACATGCAGGACAGGGGTCCCAGGACCAGGACTACAAAACCCTGGTCTAAAACATGCAGGACAGGGGTCCCAGGACCAGGACCAGGATCAGGTAACCCTGGTCTAACACATGCAGGACAGGGGTCCCAGGACCAGGACCAGTATCAGGTAACCCTGGTCTAACACATGCAGGACAGGGGTCCCAGGACCAGGACCAGGATCAGGTAACCCTGGTCTAACACATGCAGGACAGGGGTCCCAGGACCAGGACCAGGATCAGGTAACCCTGGTCTAACACATGCAGGACAGGGGTCCCAGGACCAGGACCAGGATCAGGTAACCCTGGTCTAAAACATGCAGGGCAGGGGTCCCAGGACCAGGACCAAGATCAGGTAACCCTGGTCTAAAACATGCAGGGCAGGGGTCCCAGGACCAGGACTACAAAACCCTGGTCTAAAGATGCAGGACAGGGGTCCCAGGACCAGGACCAAGATCAGGTAACCCTGGTCTAAAACATGCAGGACAGGGGTCCCAGGACCAGGACCAGGACTACAAAACCCTGGTCTAAAACATGCAGGGCAGGGGTCCCAGGACCAGGACTACAAAACCCTGGTCTAAAACATGCAGGACAGGGGTCCCAGGACTAGGACCAGGACTACAAAACCCTGGTCTAAAACATGCAGCACAGGGGTCCCAGGACCAGGACTACAAAACCCTGGTCTAAAACATGCAGGACAGGGGTCCCAGGACCAGGACCAGGACTACAAAACCCTGGTCTAAAACATGCAGGACAGGGGTCCCAGGACCAGGACTACAAAACCCTGGTCTAAAACATGCAGGACAGGGGTCCCAGGACCAGGACTACAAAACTCTGGTCTAAAACATGCAGGACAGGGGTCCCAGGACCAGGACTACAAAACCCTGGTCTAAAACATGCAGGACAGGTCCGAAGACCAGGACTAGGAAACCCTGGTCTATGCTGATCCTACATCTCCTGATGATGCTGAAACCAGACTTTCATCCTGTGGTGAAGAAAACGTTCATGCTGACGTCATGAATAGTCCCTGAGATATCTGAAAGGGAACCAGAAGGATGCAGGACGGTTTTCCAGCCCAGTTTGGTCTGGAATCCCAGTTTATCGACCAGTCTGGAGGCCATCATGCACCACAAGCCAAAGGTCGTGAAAGTGGGTCAGGTTTTTCTGTAGCTGACACGCATCAATAACACAGGAACACTTTAAAAACGCTGCAGCTTGTTTTAACGCAGCTGAACACATTTTCTGTTTCTGCTGCAGGTTTCAGTTTGACTTAAATGTTAGATGCGTTATTATTCCGCAGATCACACAGCTCATATAAAGCACTGTCCCAAATACTCCAAACTATTACAGTAATTACACACCAGCGATGTGCGTCTTTCCCTGACACCTAAAAGTAAATAAATATGTAATAAATAGAGATAATATTACTGGGGGGGTAGAAGTACTGATAATAAAGCAGTAATGTTTACAGAGTCATATCTTACCGGAATTAAAGAAGTCTCCTGAACAGGGGCACGTGCTCCAAAACAGCCGTTTGAAATATTCCCAGAAAATTAACAGTCAGCTCGTGACCTCAAGTGGGGGAAGCTAACGCTAGCCAGCTAAACAAAGGCTCCTGTTCCCCCCCAACACGAGAAAAGCTGCTGTAGCAGAAATATGGCATGCGCAGTCTTCCTCACAATAAACGCTGCACGCGCGCGGAGTCCCGCAAACCTCCAGCGAACTGCGGCGAAGCTTCCTCCCGCATCTGCGAAGACACTTCCTGGAGCGCGTGGACGCGGAGGATGGCAGCCAATCAAACGAGCCAAATGCATCAAGCCCTCGTTCTTATTGGTCCATAACTTCAGGAGGCGGGATGACTGGTAAATACAAACATGCTGTCGTGCTCAAGATTATTGACACCCTGCAATTAAAGAAAGACTAAATTCACAATAATAACTCAAATAACAAGAAACTAAAGAAACTAATAATATATAAAAATTTACAAAATTATGATTAAGTGAAATGAAATATTGCTTTTGAGTTGTGGTAGGATATAATAATAATTAAAAAAAAAAAAAAAACTGTCCCAGACAAATTAAAGCACCTTGCTCATGAACATGGACCAACATACCTGCCAGCAGGTGCAGACGTCTGATTGGACGTTACAGAAAACACCTGATTGTAGTGATAGGGGATTATCACGTTTCTGTGTTCCGAACTTCCGGTTTGAAACACTAATGCTGCGTTCCATTTGAACTCGGAAGTCGGAAATTCCCAGTTCCGAGTAGGAAGTTTCAACTGGAACGCCCCCCTGAAGTCGGATTTCCCACTCGGAAAGTCGGACAACTCTCGCAGCTCCGAGTTCAGATTTAAAGATGGCCGCGCCCTGTGTTAGCAGTTTTAGAAGCTTCTGTAATGTTACATTTATTTACACTTCTTACTTATATTTTGTTGCATAAATCAATCGTACACGTAGTATTGGTTTATACAGATGTAGGGGGAAGCTGCTGTAGTGTAATTCACATTTTTCATGTCGTATATGTGAACTACAACACCAGTTGTGCCAACAACGGCTAATAACAATAGCCTTAGCAAACACGTTGTTTTGCTAGGTTTTCCGACCAGTGAGCTGGAACGCAAGTTGGTCGGGTGTGACGTCACCCCCCAGTTCCCACTTCCCAGTTCCGATGAAAATGGAACGCAGCATAACCCCGGCTTTACCCCTGGTCCGTGACGTGAGCACAGCGGCTTTGCTGCGACTTCCTCGGCGCGAGCATTTTACACCGTTCACTGTGCGGCCGCGCAGCGCACCCGCGAGTGCACCAGCTGTTGTTGATTGGTGACGTCACAGAATCACGAGAGGGCTGCTCGATCGCCTGTGATTCTCATCCAAATGGTTCATTTTGTCCACATGTTCATGCGTCATGGTTTCTTATTTCACTGTAACCTTGTGGACACGCAGATGCTGGCATGTTCAGGTAGTTCAGCAGTTTGAAAGCTGCACAGTGGCTTTTGTTTAGGAAGTTACCGGATATTTTAAACTGAACCTGTGTCTGACTTCCTGTCTGGTTCGATCTGAACTACTGGTATTGACGCGGTGTCGGTGCATGGAGCGTCAAAAATAGAGCTGGCGCATATCTGTAGCGCAGCGGCACGGCATGCCGGAGCGACGACGGACCGCTCACGCGCCTCCAGCAGGGCCTGGCTCAAAACGTGGCAGTGGCAGCACTTCCGGCAGCTGCCACAAGGTGCCACGGGGTGCTACAGTGCTTTGGGCTGCCACTAGGTGCCACAAGGTGCCACTAGGTGCCACAGGGTGCCACAAGGTGCCACGGGGTGCCACAGTGCTTTGGGCTGCCACTAGGTGCCACAAGGTGCCACTAGGTGCCACAGGGTGCCACAAGGTGCCACGGGGTGCCACAGTGCTTTGGGCTGCCACTAGGTGCCACAAGGTGCCACTAGGTGCCACAGGGTGCCACAAGGTGCCACGGGGTGCCACAGTGCTTTGGGCTGCCACTAGGTGCCACAGGGTGCCACTAGGTGCCACAAGGTGCCACGGGGTGCCACAGTGCTTTGGGCTGCCACTAGGTGCCACAGGGTGCCACTAGGTGCCACGGGGTGCCATGGGGTGCCACTAGGTGCCACTAGGTGCCTCTAGGTGCCACAGGGTGCCACTAGGTGCCACGGGGTGCCACTAGGTGCCACAGGGTGCCACAAGGTGCCACGGGGTGCCACAGTGCTTTGGGCTGCCACTAGGTGCCACAAGGTGCCACTAGGTGCCACAGGGTGCCACAAGGTGCCACGGGGTGCCACAGTGCTTTGGGCTGCCACTAGGTGCCACAGGGTGCCACTAGGTGCCACAAGGTGCCACGGGGTGCCACAGTGCTTTGGGCTGCCACTAGGTGCCACAGGGTGCCACTAGGTGCCACGGGGTGCCATGGGGTGCCACTAGGTGCCACTAGGTGCCTCTAGGTGCCACGGGGTGCCACTAGGTGCCACGGGGTGCCACTAGGTGCCACAGGGTGCCACTAGGTGCCACGGGGTGCCACAGTGCTTTGGGCTGCCACTAGGTGCTACCAGATGCCACGGGGTGCAATAGTGCTTTGGGCTGCCACTAGGGCCGTTTCTCAATCTGCGTACTTGTGTGTACTTGCGGGCTCGTGAAACGTCATCACCTGCGGTCCAAGTCATGTTCCATTAAAAAGTTCGCTTCTCAGCAAGTTCACAGGAAATCCCTGGATGAAAACTTTCTCCACCCATTTTACCGAGCATGCATCAGAGGAGGCTCGTGCGTACTTGGCCAGGTATAAATCCCAGCATGCACCTGCACACGCGCAGCGTTTGACAGCCTCCTCTGCCTCCAACAGCCAAACCTGAGCATCATTTCTATTATTTTACTGTTTTTGGCCTTTAATCTGCAGCTCTTCCTCCCGCTTTCCTCTCACATCTGTTTTTGATCATATAATTATGACCTGATTGTCTGTTTGCATTTATGGGCGTATTGGAAATAAATATAATTTACACGTTTGGGAAAACTCCCCCAAAAAGCATCCACTTAGTAGGCTATAATTGTTTTGGGGCAGTTGTTTTAATTGTTTTAAACAATGATATTTAAACAATGAATAAAGCAATTAAACCATAACTGAAGTCTGTCAAATTTAATAATTGTGCAACCCTAACCCTCCTCATTTTGTCATATTTAGCATCTAAGCAGCTCAAGTTTTTTATTTAATGCAAGGGGCGCAAACTCGTTCCAAAGAGGGTCCTGTAACTGAAGATTTTCTTTCCAACCAAGACAAAACAGACCACTCATTTCATTGAGTTTACTCTTATATTGAAAACTTGATTAAATGAATAGACTCTGGTGCTGAATGAATGAAAACTTGCAGTCACGGGGCCCTTTCTGGAAGCAGTTTGAGACCCCTGCTTAAATGTTTTAAAGTGGTCATGACCAATAGTTTACAAGAATTTCTGAAAGTCTATCAAAGTTGTTTTTGGATTTTAGCCATTATACATTAAAGTTATACCGTGTAACTTTTGGCCACTATGGGCACTAAACCTGTAACTTACCACAGGCGCCACATCTGTCTCAAAATTAAACAGTCTCAGTCTGTGTTTTAGAAAATTGTATCAGACCACTTTGAAAAGCTGATTTTTAAGTCATCAAGCCATTAATCAAAGCGCTCCAGGTTACATGATCCAAAGAGAGACGGCCCGCTCCTGGTTACAATGCCTGGTTTTTGAGAATGGCAGCCCCCTCGGAGCAACGACATGTGTCAAGTGCTCTATACTGACAGCAGAAATCATCTATAGTTACTTATATTAATAATAATGTAAGAATATAATGTACCATAATATTTGGCTAACATTGGGTTAAAAAATTACACGGTATCACTTTAAGTATTTTGGGGAAAATGCTTTTTGACAAATCAGTTGGGACTGACATCAATGATTAAAAAATGCCTGGCTTAAAATGACAAAACAGCTTATAATTATTTTTTTTTTTAATTCAAATTTTTCCCTCATTAAACTTTACTCTATCCCAAGTGTGAACTTGTCTTACAGTACTACACTCTAGGACCACCTTAGCAGGCTCTAAAACACTATGGTAATGCTTCTGAGAATGATGAAAAGGTATCATGGTGTTTTGGGTTACTTTTATTGACAGTCAATATGGTAATTGAATAGTTTGTTAATCACTATATTAAAATGTAGTGTTCACATGATGCTAATTGCGGGCAGTCAGTGTGAGGCAGTTGCAATATGCCCCAATATAGATCCTGTTACAGGCTGAAAAAGTTTCATTTTCAGAGAACAGTAAAAGCTCCATCCACATTACACACAGAGCCACAGCTCTGCTATAAGCGTGCACAGAGATTAATTTGTAAATGTGCATTTGTGTCCTTGGCGAGGACATCTGGGAAGCCTTGATACCCCTCCGGTACCGTGGCAGGTCGTGAAAATCCGTGGCACCCCGACTGGCAGCCTCCCCCGGTGCCGTGGCAGGTCGTGACAATACATGGCACCCTGACTGGCAGCCTCCCTGGTGCCGTGGCACTGCCTATAGTGCCACGACAGTTGCCACGGCCACGATTTGCAACGGCCACGATTTGCGCCTGTCCCTGCTGGCTGTGGCACCTAGTGCAACCTAGTGGCACCCCGTGGCACCCTGTGGCACCCCATGGCACCTAGTGGCACCCCGTGGCACCCTGTGGCACCCCGTGGCACCTAGTGGCACCCTGTGGCACCTTGTGGCACCTAGTGGCAGCCCAAAGCACTGTGGCACCCCGTGGCACCCTGTGGCACCTAGTGGCACCTAGTGGCAGCCCAAAGCACTGTAGTACCCCGTGGCACCTAGTGGCACCCCGTGGCACCTAGTGGCAGCCAAAAGCACTGTGGCACCCCGTGGCACCTTGTGGCACCCTGTGGCACCTAGTGGCACCTTGTGGCACCTAGTGGCAGCCCAAAGCACTGTGGCACCCCGTGGCACCTTGTGGCACCCTGTGGCACCTAGTGGCACCTTGTGGCACCTAGTGGCAGCCCAAAGCACTGTAGCACCCCGTGGCACCTTGTGGCAGCTGCCGGAAGTGCTGCCACTGCCACGTTTTGAGCCAGGCCCTGCTGGAGGCGCGTGAGCGGTCCGTCGTCGCTCCGGCATGCCGTGCCGCTGCGCTACAGATATGCGCTAGCTCTATTTTTGACGCTCCATGCACCGACACCGCGTCAATACCAGTAGTTCAGATCGAACCAGACAGGAAGTCAGACACAGGTTCAGTTTAAAATATCCGGTAACTTCCTAAACAAAAGCCACTGTGCAGCTTTCAAACTGCTGAACTACCTGAACATGCCAGCATCTGGCACCCTGTGGCACCTTGTGGCACCGTGGCACCTAGTGGCACCCTGTGGCACCCCGTGGCACCTAGTGGCACCCTGTGGCACCTAGTGGCAGCCCAAAGCACTGTGGCACCCTGTGGCACCTAGTGGCACCCCGTGGCACCTAGTGGCAGCCCAAAGCACTGTGGCACCCTGTGGCACCCCGTGGCACCTAGTGGCACCTTGTGGCGCCTAGTGGCACCTAGTGGCAGCCCAAAGCACTGTGGCACCCTGTGGCACCTAGTGGCATCCCATGGCACCTAGTGGCAGCCCAAAGCACTGTGGTACCCCGTGGCACCCCGTGGTACCCTGTTGCACCCTGTGGCACCTAGTGGTACCCTGTGGCACCCTGTGGCACCCCGTGGCACCCCGTGGCACCCCAAAGCACTGTGGCACCTAGTGGCACCCCGTGGCACCCTGTGTCACCTAGTGGCACCTAGTGGCACCCTGTGGCACCCCGTGGCACCTAGTAGCACCCTGTGGCACCCTGTGGCACCTAGTGGCAGCCCAAAGCACCGTGGTACCCCGTGGCACCTTGTGGCACCTTGTGGCACCTAGTGGCACCTAGTCGCACCCCGTGGCACCCTGTGGCACCCCGTGGCACCTAGTGGCACCCTGTGGCACCTTGTGGCACCTAGTGGCAGCCCAAAGCACTGTGGCACTCTGTGGCACCCTGTGGCACCTAGTGGCAGCCCAAAGCACTGTGGTACCCCGTGGCACCTAGTGGCACCCCGTGGCACCTAGTGGCAGCCAAAAGCACTGTGGCACCGAGTGGCACCCTGTGGCACCTTGTGGCACCGTGGCACCTAGTGGCACCCTGTGGCACCTAGTGGCACCCTGTGGCACCCCGTGGCACCTAGTGGCACCCTGTGGCACCTAGTGGCAGCCCAAAGCACTGTGGCACCCTGTGGCACCTAGTGGCACCCCGTGGCACCTAGTGGCAGCCCAAAGCACTGTGGCACCCTGTGGCACCCCGTGGCACCTAGTGGCACCCTGTGGCGCCTAGTGGCACCTAGTGGCAGCCCAATGCACTGTGGCACCCTGTGGCACCTAGTGGCACCCCGTGGCACCTAGTGGCAGCCCAAAGCACTGTGGCACCTAGTGGCACCCCGTGGCACCTAGTGGCACCCTGTGGCACCTCGTGGCACCCTGTGGCACCTCGTGGCACCCTGTGGCACCTAGTGGCAGCCCAAAGCACTGTGGTACCCCGTGGCACCCCGTGGTACCCTGTTGCACCCTGTGGCACCTAGTGGTACCCTGTGGCACCCTGTGGCACCCCGTGGCACCCCGTGGCACCCCAAAGCACTGTGGCACCTAGTGGCACCCCGTGGCACCCTGTGTCACCTAGTGGCACCTAGTGGCACCCTGTGGCACCCCATGGCACCTAGTAGCACCCTGTGGCACCCTGTGGCACCTAGTGGCAGCCCAAAGCACCGTGGTACCCTGTTGCACCCTGTGGCACCTAGTGGTACCCTGTGGCACCCTGTGGCACCCCGTGGCACCTAGTGGCAGCCCAAAGCACTGTGGCACCTAGTGGCACCCCCTGGCACCCTGTGTCACCTAGTGGCACCCTGTGGCACCCCGTGGCACCTAGTGGCACCCTGTGGCACCCCGTGGCACCTAGTGGCACCCTGTGGCACCCCGTGGCACCTAGTGGCGCCTTGTGGCACCCTGTGGCACCTTGTGGCACCTTATGGCACCTTGTGGCAGCTGCCGGAAGTGCTGCCACTGCCACGTTTTGAGCCTGCTGTCTCTCCGCGCAGCAGCGTGAGCAATATGTTTCACACCTTTGATGACATGGGCGTGATCCGGTGCGCAGGGTGCACCGCTGCGCTGTGCTCACGTCACGGACCAGGTGTAAAGCCGGGGTTAGAGGGCCTTACTTCGTAGATAACATGAATAAACGCCAACCCTACTGAAATTTTCACGGATTCCAGACTGAAGTGATACTAAGGAAGAAGTGGATCAAAGCAATTCACCAGAGTGAATTTTTGTCAATTTCAACCTGTTTCACTGACAACTGATTTTTTTTCCCTTTTTTAATTGGAGGGTGTCAATAACCATGAGCACGACTGTACAAGGTGTAAACAACTCATGTTCAGCATCAAAAATACGGAGAATACCCCGACCCCAGATAGAGATACAAAACAAAATGCATGGAAAATAAAAAAAATGTTATCATAAAAATGATGAGTGAAGTATCACTCTGGGAAATCCAGGACAGGATCTTCTCTCTACAAGCTTCTGATGGAGAGGAGAGGCTGCAATACTCTTGATTGGCAGGTCGTGACAATACGTGGCACCCTGACTGGCAGCCTCCCTGGTGCCGTGGCACTGCCTAGGGTGCCACGACAGTTGTCACGGCCACGATTTGCGACGGCCACGATTTGCGCCTGTCCCTGCTGGCTGTGGCACCTAGTGCAACCTAGTGGCACCCCGTGGCACCCTGTGGCACCCCATGGCACCTAGTGGCACCCCGTGGCACCCTGTGGCAACCTAGTGGCACCTAGTGGCACCCTGTGGCACCTTGTGGCACCTAGTGGCACCTAGTGGCAGCCCAAAGCACTGTGGCACCCCGTGGCACCCTGTGGCACCTAGTGGCACCTAGTGGCAGCCCAAAGCACTGTGGTACCCCGTGGCACCTAGTGGCACCCCGTGGCACCTAGTGGCAGCCAAAAGCACTGTGGCACCGAGTGGCACCCTGTGGCACCCTGTGGCACCCTGTGGCACCCTGTGGCACCTAGTGGCACCCTGTGGCACCCCGTGGCACCGTGGCACCCCGTGGCACCTAGTGGCACCCTGTGGCACCCCGTGGCACCTAGTGGCACCCTGTGGCACCTAGTGGCACCCCGTGGCACCTAGTGGCACCTAGTGGCAGCCCAAAGCACTGTGGCACCCTGTGGCACCTAGTGGCACCCCGTGGCACCTAGTGGCAGCCCAAAGCACTGTGGCACCCTGTGGCACCCCGTGGCACCTAGTGGCACCCTGTGGCGCCTAATGGCACCTAGTGGCAGCCCAAAGCACTGTGGCACCCTGTGGCACCTAGTGGCACCCCGTGGCACCTAGTGGCAGCCCAAAGCACTGTGGCACCTAATGGCACCCCGTGGCACCTAGTGGCACCCTGTGGCACCTTGTGGCACCCTGTGGCACCTAGTGGCAGCCCAAAGCACTGTGGTACCCCGTGGCACCCCGTGGTACCCTGTGGCACCCTGTGGCACCTAGTGGTACCCTGTGGCACCCTGTGGCACCCCGTGGCACCCCGTGGCACCCCAAAGCACTGTGGCACCTAGTGGCACCCCGTGGCACCCTGTGTCACCTAGTGGCACCTAGTGGCACCCTGTGGCACCCCGTGGCACCTAGTGGCACCCTGTGGCACCCTGTGGCACCTCGTGGCACCCTGTGGCACCTAGTGGCAGCCCAAAGCACCATGGTACCCCGTGGCACCCCGTGGTACCCTGTGGCACCCTGTGGCACCTAGTGGTACCCTGTGGCACCCTGTGGCACCCCGTGGCACCTAGTGGCAGCCCAAAGCACTGTGGCACCTAGTGGCACCCTGTGGCACCCTGTGTCACCTAGTGGCACCCTGTGGCACCCCGTGGCACCTAGTGGCACCCCGTGGCACCTAGTGGCACCTTGTGGCACCTAGTGGCAGCCCAAAGCACTGTGGCACCCTGTGGCACCTTGTGGCACCTTGTGGCACCCTGTGGCACCTTGTGTCACCTTATGGCACCTTGTGGCAGCTGCCGGAAGTGCTGCCACTGGCACGTTTTGAGCCTGCTGTCTCTCTGCACAGCAGCGTGAGCAATATGTTTCACACCTTTGATGACATGGGCGCGATCCGGTGCGCAGGGTGCGCCGCTGCGCTGTGCTCACGTCACGGACCAGGTTTAAAGCCGGGGTTAGAGGGCCTTACTTCGTAGATAACGTGAATAAACGCCAACCCTACTGAAATTTTCACGGATTCCAGACTGAAGTGATACTAAGGAAGAAGTGGATCAAAGCAATTCACCAGAGTGAATTTTTGTCAATTTCAACCTGTTTCACTGACAACTGATTTTTTTTCCCTTTTTTAATTGGAGGGTGTCAATAACCATGAGCACGACTGTACAAGGTGTAAACAACCCCTATACTCATGTTCAGCATCAAAAATACGGAGAGTACCCCGACCCCAGACAGAGATACAAAACAAAATACATGGAAAATAAAAAAATGTTATCATAAAAATGAGGAGTGAAGTATCACTCTGGGAAATCCAGGACAGGATCTTCTCTCTACAAGCTTCTGATGGAGAGGAGAGGCTGCAATACTCTTGATGGGAAACAGAAATGGGAGGAAGAACTGGGAATCAGTGTCTCGGAGGAAGAACGGGTAAATATCTGGAGAATTCAACAATCAACAATATCTTTGAGAATCTGGAGGGAGCATTGCTGGAAAAAATGTAACTAGATTTTTCATGGGCTAGATTTGTGCCCTGTATTCAGCCTTGTTGGAGAAAATGTGGGGAAGTCGAGGTGAATCATGCACGTGTGCTTCGGTTGTGCCCTCAGCTTGCACCATGCTGGGAGAAGGTCCTAAAACCTGTTCAGTGATATATTTTGGATCTATTATTAGTAATAACATTGATAAAAATTACTTTTATCTCTTTAAAATATAAACAGCAGCCTGTAAAAAAGCTGTAGCAGAAAAATGGTGAGTTCAGAACCACCTACAGCTGATGACTGGAGGAACATCGTAGCAGGAATGTGTGAGATGGAGATTTTAGATCCAGGAGTCAAGATGGGCAGTGTCAACATAAGTGGGGAAAATGGACCATTTTCACTTCATCACATCACCAGAGACAAGTTTTATTCAAAAGTTATTTTGTTTTTAATCACCAATATCTCCCAAGTGTCCCTATTGTTTGTTTGCTTGTACTGTTTGGTCTTCTTTTCGACTGATCTTGGGCTTCTTATTTATCCGACCTGCTTTTAAATTATGAACCCTCGCAGACCCTGAGGTCCTCTGGTATCGGCCTTTTAATTGTTCCCAGAGTGAGAACTAAAACTCATGGTGAAGCCACGTTCCACCGCTACGGTCCTGGTCTGTGGAACTGCCTGCCAGAGAACCTCAGGTAGACCCGGTTCCACCGCAACGGTCCTCGTCTGTGGAACTGCCTGCCAGAGAACCTCAGGTAGACCTGGTTCCACCGCTATGTTCCTCATCTGTGGAACAGCCTGCCAGAGAACCTCAGGTAGACCCGGTTCCACCGCTACGGTCCTGGTCCGTGGAACAGCCTGCCAGAGAACCTCAGGCAGACCCGGTTCCACCGCTACGGTCCTGGTCCGTGGAACAGCCTGCCAGAGGACCTCAGGTAGACCCGGTTCCACCGCTACCATCCTCGTCTGTGGAACAGCCTGCCAGAGAACCTCAGGCAGACCCGGTTCCACCGCTACGGTCCTGGTCTGTGGAACAGCCTGCCAGGGAACCTCAGGTAGACCCGGTTCCACCGCTACGTTCCTCGTCTGTGGAACAGCCTGCCGGAGAACCTCAGGTAGACCCGGTTCCACTGCTACGGTCCTGGTCTGTGGAACAGCCTGCCAGAGAACCTCAGGTAGACCCGGTTCCACCGCTACGGTCCTGGTCTGTGGTACGGCCTGCCAGAGAACCTCAGGTAGACCCGGTTCCACTGCTACGGTCCTGGTCCGTGGAACAGCCTGCCAGAGAACCTCAGGTAGACCCAGTTCCACCACTACGGTCCTGGTCCGTGGAACAGCCTGCCAGAGAACCTCAGGTAGACCTGGTTCCACCATCATGGTCCTGGTCTGTGGAACAGCCTGCCAGAGAACCTCAGGCAGACCCGGTTCCACCGCTACGGTCCTGGTTCGTGGAACAGCCTGCCAGAGAACCTCAGGTAGACCTGGTTCCACCACTACGGTCCTGGTCCGTGGAACAGCCTGCCAGAGAACCTCAGGTAGACCTGGTTCCACCATCATGGTCCTGGTCCGTGGAACAGCCTGCCAGAGAACCTCAGGTAGACCTGGTTCCACCATCATGGTCCTGGTCTGTGGAACGGCCTGCCAGAGAACCTCAGGTAGACCTGGTTCCACCATCATGGTCCTGGTCTGTGGAACAGCCTGCCAGAGAACCTCAGGCAGACCCGGTTCCACCGCTACGGTCCTGGTCTGTGGAACAGCCTGCCAGAGAACCTCAGGTAGACCCCTTTTCACCGCTACGGTCCACGTCCGTGGAACAGCCTGCCAGAGGACCTCAGGTAGACCCGGTTCCACTGCTACGGTCTTGGTCCGTAGAACAGCCTGCCAGAGGGCCTCAGGTAGACCCGGTTCCACCGCTACGGTCCTGGTCCGTGGAACAGCCTGCCAGAGGACCTCAGGTAGACCCGGTTCCACCGCTAGCATCCTCGTCTGTGGAACAGCCTGCCAGAGAACCTCAGGCAGACCCGGTTCCACCGCTACGGTCCTGGTCTGTGGAACAGCCTGCCAGAGAACCTCAGGTAGACCCGGTTCCACCGCTACGGTCCTGGTCTGTGGAACAGCCTGCCAGAGAACCTCAGGCAGACCCTGTTCCACCGCTATGGTCCTGGTCTGTGGAACAGCCTGCCAGAGAACCTCAGGCAGAACCGGTTCCACCGCTACGGTCCTGGTCCGTGGAACAGCCTGCCAGAGAACCTCAGGTAGATCTGGTTCCACCATCATGGTCCTGGTCTGTGGAACAGCCTGCCAGAGAACGTCGGGCAGACCCGGTTCCACCGCTACGGTCCTGGTCTGTGGAACAGCCTGCCAAAGAACCTAAGGCAGACCCGGTTCCACCGCTACGGTCCTGGTCTGTGGAACGGCCTGCCAGAGGACCTCAGGTAGACCCGGTTCCACCGCTACGGTCCTGGTCCGTGGAACAGCCTGCCAGAGGACGTCAGGTAGACCCGGTTCCACCGCTACGGTCCTGGTCTGTGGAACAGCCTGCCAGAGAACCTCAGGTAGACCCGGTTCCACCGCTACGGTCCTCGTCCGTGGAACAGCCTGCCAGAGAACCTAGGTAGACCCGGTTCCACTGCTACGGTCCTGGTCCGTAGAACAGCCTGCCAGAGGGCCTCAGGTAGACCCGGTTCCACCGCTACGGTCCTGGTCCGTGGAACAGCCTGCCAGAGAACCTCAGGTAGACCCGGTTCCACCGCTACCGTCTTCGTCTGTGGAACAGCCTGCCAGAGAACCTCAGGCAGACCCGGTTCCACCGCTACGGTCCTGGTCCGTAGAAAAGCCTGCCAGAAGGCCTCAGGTAGACCCGGTTCCACCGCTACGGTCCTGGTCCGTGGAACAGCCTGCCAGAGGACCTCAGGTAGACCCGGTTCCACCGCTACGGTCCTGGTCCGTTGAACAGCCTGCTAGAGGACCTCAGGTAGACCCGGTTCCACCGCTACGGTCCTGGTCCGTGGAACAGCCTGCCAGAGAACCTCAGGTAGACCCGGTTCCACCGCTACGGTCCTGGTCCGTGGAACAGCCTGCCAGAGAACCTCAGGTAGACCTGGTTCCACCGCTATGGTCCTGGTCTTTGGAACAGCCTGCCAGAGAACCTCAGGTGGACCTGGTTCCACCGCTACGGTCCTGGTCCGTGGAACAGCCTGCCAGAGAACCTCAGGTAGACCCGGTTCCACCGCTACGGTCCTGGTCCGTGGAACAGCCTGCCAGTGAACCTCAGGTAGACCCGGTTCCACCGCTACGGTCCTGGTCTTTGGAACAGCCTGCCAGAGAACCTCAGGTAGACCCGGTTCCACCGCTACGGTCCTGGTCCGTGGAACAGCCCGCCAGAGAACCTCAGGTAGACCCGGTTCCACCGCTACGGTCCTGGTCTGTGGAACGGCCTGCCAGAGAACCTCAGGTAGACCCGG
This sequence comes from Atherinomorus stipes, assembly GCA_023101725.1. Classification (NCBI taxonomy): domain Eukaryota; kingdom Metazoa; phylum Chordata; class Actinopteri; order Atheriniformes; family Atherinidae; genus Atherinomorus; species Atherinomorus stipes. Next base: position 303,030 of record JALJCO010010971.1, read on the forward strand.
TTCCACCGCTACGGTCCTGGTCCGTGGAACAGCCCGCCAGAGAACCTCAGGTAGACCCGGTTCCACCGCTACGGTCCTGGTCTGTGGAACAGCCTGCCAGAGAACCTCAGGTAGACCCGGTTCCACCGCTACGGTCCTGGTCCGTGGAACAGCCTGCCAGAGGACCTCAGGTAAGCCCGGTTCCACCGCTACGGTCCTGGTCTGTGGAACAGCCTGCCAGAGAACCTCAGGCAGACCCGGTTCCACCGTTACGGTCCTGGTCTGTAGAACAGCCTGCCAGAGAACCTCAGGCAGACCCGGTTCCACCACTACGGTCCTGGTCTGTGGAACAGCCTGCCAGAGAACCTCAGGTAGACCCGGTTCCACCGCTACGGTCCTGGTCTGTGGAACAGCCTGCCAGAGAAAATCAGGCAGACCCAGTTCCACCGCTACGGTCCTGGTCTGTGGAACAGCCTGCCAGAGAACCTCAGGCATACCCGGTTCCACCGCTACGGTCCTCGTCTGTGGAACAGCCTGCCATAGAACCTCAGGTAGACCAGGTTCCACCACTACGGTCCTGGTCCGTGGAACAGCCTGCCGGGGAACCTCAGGTTGACCCGGTTCCACCGCTACCGTCCTTGTCTGTGGAACAGCCTGCCAGAGAACCTCAGGCAGACCCGGTTCCACCGCTACGGTCCTGGTCTGTGGAACAGCCTGCCAGAGAACCTCAGGTAGACCCGGTTCCACTGCTACGGTCCTGGTCCGTGGAACAGCCTGCCAGAGAACCTCAGGTAGACCTGGTTCCACCACTACGTTCCTCATCTGTGGAACAGCCTGCCAGAGAACCTCAGGTAGACCCGGTTCCACCGCTACGGTCCTGGTCTGTGGAACAGCCTGCCAGAGAACCTCAGGTAGACCCGGTTCCACTGCTACGGTCCTGGTCCGTGGAACAGCCTGCCAGAGGACCTCAGGTAGACCCGGTTCCACCACTACGTTCCTCATCTGTGGAACAGCCTGCCAGAGAACCTCAGGTAGACCCGGTTCCACCGCTACGGTCCTGGTCTGTGGAACAGCATGCCAGAGAACCTCGGGTAGACCCGGTTCCACCGCTACGTTCCTCATCTGTGGAACAGCCTGCCAGAGAACCTCAGGCAGACCCGGTTCCACTGTTACGGTCCTGGTCTGTAGAACAGCCTGCCAGAGAACCTCAGGCAGACCCGGTTCCACTGCTACGGTCCTCGTCTGTGGAACAGCCTGCCAGAGAACCTCAGGTAGACCCGGTTCCACCGCTACGGTCCTGGTCCGTGGAACGGCCTGCCAGAGAACCTCAGGTAGACCCGGTTCCACCGCTACGGTCCTGGTCTGTGGAACAGCCTGCCAGAGAACCTCAGGTAGACCCGGTTCCACCGCTACGTTCCTCATCTGTGGAACAGCCTGCCAGAGAACCTCAGGTAGACCCGGTTCCACCGCTACGTTCCTCATCTGTGGAACAGCCTGCCAGAGAACCTCAGGTAGACCCGGTTCCACCGCTACGGTCCTGGTCTGTGGAACGGCCTGCCAGAGAACCTCAGGTAGACCCGGTTCCACCGCTACGGTCCTGGTCCGTGGAACAGCCTGCCAGAGAACCTCAGGTAGACCCGGTTCCACCGCTACGGTCCTGGTCCATGGAACGGCCTGCCAGAGAACCTCAGGTAGACCCGGTTCCACCGCTACGGTCCTGGTCCATGGAACGGCCTGCCAGAGAACCTCAGGTAGACCCGGTTCCACCGCTACGTTCCTCATCTGTGGAACAGCCTGCCAGAGAACCTCAGGTAGACCCGGTTCCACCGCTACGGTCCTGGTCTGTGGAACGGCCTGCCAGAGAACCTCAGGTAGACCCGGTTCCACCGCTACGGTCCTGGTCCGTGGAACAGCCTGCCAGAGAACCTCAGGTAGACCCGGTTCCACCGCTACGGTCCTGGTCCATGGAACGGCCTGCCAGAGAACCTCAGGTAGACCCGGTTCCACCGCTACGGTCCTGGTCTGTGGAACAGCCTGCCAGAGAACCTCAGGCAGACCCGGTTCCACAGCTACGGTCCTGGTCTGTGGAACAGCCTGCCAGAGAACCTGTTAATGTTTTTAAGAAGAAGCTCAAGACTTTTTTAACTTAGCTTTTTGATTTGATTTGATTTTACTTATTTTACTTTCACTCTATTTTATTTTATGTTATGTTAAAGTCGTCTTAGATTTTATTGATACGTTTAGCATCATTTTATGATAACTATTTATTTTCCATGTTGCTCTTATCCGTCCACTTATTTTATCTGTTTTAACATTTTAACACCAGTGTTTCCTCATGGGGATCCTTCACTCTGGGAGCTTTGCCTACTTGGTCTGGAGAGAGCTGGCGGGTGGCTGCCCTGGTTCTGGTGGCTGGGGCCCGATACTGCAGCCCTATCACTGTGGTGTGGACCCTGGTCCTGGTGGCTGGGCCCGATACTGCAGCCCTATCACTGTGGTGTGGACCCTGGTCCTGGTGGCCGGGGCCCGGTACTGCAGCCCTGTCTCTGTGGTGTGGACCCTGGTCCTGGTGGCCGGGGCCCGGTACTGCAGCCCTATCACTGTGGTGTGGACCCTGGTTCTGGTGGCTGGGCCCGGTACTGCAGCCCTATCACTGTGGTGTGGACCCTGGTTCTGGTGGCTGGGCCCGGTACTGCAGCCCTATCGCTGCAGTCCCGGGCCGTATATTCCATATATTCTCAATTTTTTCCACCTCAAAACCTTTTTTAACCTTGTTAATCACCTTGTTGGTGCATTTGAATCGCAGAAATTCCTCCTGCAGAGCAGAGCTGTGTCATTCAGAGGAGACTGCAGAGAACCGAGTCTCCTCAAAGACAGATTAGTGGTTTTCAAACTGGGGGGGCAGGACCCCAACGTGGGTTGTATGATAACTTCAGGTGGTCCCCAGATCATTGTTAAAAATAGATTAAACGAATGAATAAATGCTATATTTATCAAATAGATTTGGCATTTTGGGGGCTATTAAAATAAACACAATATTACACATAGATTCATCTTTTAATTTTTGCATAAATAAGTAAGTTATTTCTAATACCATGAGATCCCAAGTCGGCATCATCTCAGCGAGAGAAGCTGATATTTGCATGTTGGTGAACCAAAATAAACCAAAAACCAAAGGAGTGTGTGATACTGCAAGATTAAGTATTGATCTTATTCCAGATACTGTAAATAAAGGGATAGTACCGATACTTTTTAACAGGGCTGTAAAATTAACACACATCTGCGAAGACATACAATACTTTAATTGTTAACATGACTTTTTATCAACTGATCATACATGAAGAAAGATGTAGGAATGCTCCAATAGCAGAGCTAACACCGCAGATAAGTGTCATTCCTGTATTTAATGTCTTTAGTCTGTTTGTGTCGTTAAAAAAGAGGGAAGTACAGACAGACTCAGCTTTTACTTGTAGCAAAAATCCTTAATTTATTAATTCATTGATTTATTATCTCCTACAAACATTATCTCTCTGGAAATTATCCAAGTTCTTTCTTTTCTAAACCTACTGATCCTACCGAAGTAAATAAAATCATTACAAATCTGAAGAACACTTGTAGAGCGGGGGCAGATGGAATATGCAGTACAATTTTGACAGCCACTGTTAATATTATAGTTGAACCACTTACACACTGCATTAATTTATCACTACTTCAAGGTATAGTGCCAGAAAAGACCAAAATCGCAGAATCATTCCGATTTACAAATCTGGAGACAGAAATAATATGAATAATTACCAACTCTCTCTGAGGTTCTGGAGAGAGCTGTGTTCAGCAGATTGAGTGAATACCTGGAAAAGTTGCATGTTCTTACTGATACCCAGTACGGCTTCAGGAAGAAGAGATCAACCTGTACGGCCATTCTGGATCTAACGGAGAAAATGAACGATGCCTTTGATCAAGGTCACTGCGGTATCGGCATTTTCCTTGACTTATCAAAGGCATTTGATACCGTTGATTTTAACATCGTGCTGGGGAAGCTACATCATTATGGCATTAGAGGGACAGTGCTAAACTGGTTTAGAAGCTATCTGTATGGACGACATCAATACGTAAATACTGACAACTACATATCGTTAAAAAAGGAAGTCAAATATGGGGTCCCCCAGGGCTCAATTCTGGGGCCTTTATTCTTTATTATTTACATAAATGACTGTAAATTCTTCTCACATATTACATAAGGTTATGTTTGCTGATGATACCAACCTGTTTCTCTCACATGAAAACCCACTTGATCTTCAGCATCTTCTTAATACTGAACTACAAAAGTAGATATCTGGTTCAAGTGCAATAAATTATCACTTAACATCAGCAAAACTGACTAGATTGCATTTCAAACAAATAAGAACACATTAGACACCAATGACATTTGTTTAAAGGTAAAAGATGAAGAGTTATTGCAAGTTAGTTCCACAGAGTTCTTGGGGATCCACATTGACAAATCGCTCAGTTTTAAACATCATGTTGATTATTTAATATCAACACTATCTAAATATGTCGGCCTGTTTTTCAAAATAAGATACTATATACCTTTATCTGCTCTTCTCACCTTGTACAAAACCCTTTTTGAGCCGCATATCAGCTACTGTAATGTCATTTGGTGTCATACCTTCCCCAGTCATTTAAGGAAATTGGAAAGTTTGCAAAAGAAAATAATACGAGCTGTGTCATGGTCTGGTTTTAATGCCTCCTCATATCCACTATTTTATTGTCTTAGACTTCTTCAACCCACGGAGTTGAATATATATCAGAACGCATGTGTAATGGACCAAACTGTCAACATGAATTACACCAGGTTGTCCGAGCTCCTTCCGTCTGTGGTCCTCTGCAGACTCATGATACCAGGAGTAACATCTCATACGTGGTTAAAAAGCACCAGCCTGAGTGTCACTTGCAGGGGCCCACAGATCTGGAATGAGCTCGATGATGAGTTTAAAGTGTTGAAATTTATCTCCACCTTTAAAAACATGTTAAAGACGAAACTCCTAAATTCATATGCACAATGAAACATTTAGCTCCTGAATGTATCTGCTATGGGAAAGCGTTCTGTTTTGTATTTTGTTTGCTGTATGTTAGGGATGTGGATGCTGTATGTGCTGTTTGTGTATGTAGCCAATGTGCCATATTTTATTTTATTTTATTTTTTACTTTTGTCTCTTCCTCTTTTTTTCTTCTTTTTCTTCCTTGGCTGGTACTTTTCACCATGTCCACGGGCTCCTCTTATAAGCTTTTAATAGCTTCTTAGGAGTCCTGATTCACACATGACCCTTCGCTTTATGTGTAGATGTAATGAATTTGTGTGTGTGAATAAACTGAACTGAAAGGCCACAGTGATGGAGGAGTTGTAGGAGCGTAGTTTGACCAGCAGAGGGCGCAGTGGAGTCACTGCAGGAGAAGAGGCAAACTGGTGAAACAGCAGGCAGCTGAAAAACGCCTTTTAAGGGCATGAGATTGTGAGTGGGAGCATGCTGAATGGGTGTGTTGCATCGTAATGAGGCCTTGCAGGACAGCAGACACGAACATGAAGGTGACGCTGCATCTGCCACATCAAGTAAACAGGATACGATGATGATGATGATGGTGATTCAGGGAGTGGAGCTTGAAAAGGGCTGCAGAGCCGGATCCGTCCAGGGAAGCAGGACTGCTGCTCAAACTACAGCAGTTCAGCAGAAATTCACTGTAGCTTCTAATTTCCTCTTCAGCCAAACCAAAAAGTGTGCAGGAAGTTTCTACGAACCATCATGCAGCACAAAAGACACAAACATATACATGATAAATAAACACATCATCCACAAACTTAAAATTAATTACATATAAACATACATGTATGTATATAATAAGTAAACAATCTGTATTACTAACTTTGTGTATATTCTATATTTACAGTATTTTTTAGTATTTAAGACCAAATGTAGTTTGTTTTTAAATGTGTTTTTAAATGTGTGTACCTGCCTGGGGACAACGGATGGAAATTAGCTAACTCTGCTACAAAACATCTTTTCTTAAGACTAGTGCATTTGTACACTGTCCCTGTAAATAAACTAATAAACTAAAGTAAACTAAACATTGCATAAACATACGTAATATAATACATATAATTGCATATAAACATATATACATTATGTATGAACATGTGTAATCACATATAAACAAATATGATTTATATATAAGCATATATGTTATATACAAACATATATACATTGCATATTAACAGACACACATGCATACAAAAAAAAAAAAAATACATACAGTATATATATATATATATAAGTTAAGATAAGATAACTTTATCGTCCATTAAATTATACATAAAATGGAAATTTGTCTTTGGCACACCGGCAGTCAGTATATAACCATAAATAATACATAAAATACACAAAACATTCGAACCATTAGAAACTCAAAAGTGCATCTCCCTGTTAGGAACTGAGATCATGGGCTGTGGTGATTTTTGATCATTCCCTTAACAACCACTGCCGTTTGCACAAATGAAGCCTTATAAGCCTTTTTAGCGAGAGGAACTCTGAACCTCGTCTGATGGTAAGAGATCAAATTCAGAGCAGAGAGGATGATGGGATCTTTATAAATCTGAATCGCCTTTCTTGTTATTAAGCAGTTGGACATGTCCTCAGGTTTCAGTTGTTTGTCACCGATGATCTTACCAGCCTGTTTGACTACCTGGTTTATTTTTTAATTTTTAATTAACCTTTTTTTTAACCAGGCAAAGAGATCAAGATTCTTATTTACAATGCCGGCCTGGCAAATGCCATAGGTACCTGTGGGACAAGTGGGGGAGGGGAACAAAAATAAAATAATAAAAATAAAATCAGGAAAACATTTAAACAATTAAAGACATTAAAAGAGGAGTTAAAATGTAACAAAACATGTACAGTGGTCGTTAAAAATCAGCTTTAAATTGCGTTTAAAGACAGACAGAAGTAAAAGCATCAAGGTTCAGAGATTTTTGTGACGTGTTCCAGTCATCTGAAGCTGCAGAAGAGAAGGACATTTGTCCGAAGCCAGAGTTGGTTTTAGGGGTTTGTAGCAGGATTCTGTGGAGGACCGTGTGTTGTTTGGCTGTAGATAGTCTGTGCAGAAGCTTACATAAATATGGAGGTGAAAGACCAAGCAGTGTTTTATAGATGAGAGTGAACCAGTGAAAATGACGGTGAGTATGTAATGATGTCCATTTAACCGACCGTAGAGCAGACCGTGATGAGTTCTGGAAGGAGGATTAGTGACAGGTCAGATCGCAGAGTGATAAATGAAGTCCAGTTTTTGAAGAGTTCCTTTGCAGGCATGTCTGTAGATTGTGTCACCGAAGTCAAATAAGGGGAGGACGGCCCTTTCAACAATCTAACATTTGGCTGCAGACGTGAGTGAGAAGCGATTTCTATAAAGAAAACCAACTCCCGCTTTGACCTTCGATTGTAACGTGTTTATGAGATGTGAGAAAGAGAATCTATCAAGATAGAGTCCTAAATATCTGTGAAGCGTAACCTGTTCATTTATGGTCCCATCTATTGTAGTTATGTGCGTCGCGGGGGGGGGAGCCCTGCTTGTTGAATCTCATAAAACCTTTAAGAAGTTTAGGAACATCATCAGCAGAAGGAGCAGAAGCGTAAAGAATTGTGTCATCAGCATATGTGAAAGGAGGCTTTGCTAGTAGCTTCAGGGATGTCATTAATAAAGATAGAAAAAGTGTTGGACCAAGAGTTGAGCCCTGAGGCACACCTGATGGCATATGCAGACACTGAGGTTGAGTTTATTCCTATCTCTAACTGAGAGGTTCCCATACCAGGCTTCAATGTTAAAAGTGAGGACACTCTCGGTGAGTGACATAGACCATGGTCAAGGTGTGTTTGCTGGCGCTGAAGCTTCTCAGCTTCCTACGAAGGTAGAGACGCTGCCTTCCCTTATGTAAACACTGTCTGCATTGGCCTGAAAGGTGAGTTTGTTTTCTATAACTGTTCCCAAACTTTTAAAGGCACTGACCTGCTCCACTTATATATATTGTCACGGTACCGCCTCCACTTAAGGTTTTGGCTGTCAGGCTGTAGGGGGGCGGGTCCGTTGGGTGGCAATTGATAAATGCCAGCCAGGTGTGTTGTAAGGGGGATTTTGGCAGTGGAGAGACGCCAAGTGCTGCCAGGACCTTTCCCCCTCTCAATAACCCCGATGTGGATCGTCATTATATTTTGTTTTGTCACGTCAAATAAATGAACTAATTACCGAATGGGATGGGAGTCGCCGCGAGGGCTGGCCAAAAGCCCGTGGATGAGACCAGGTGGGCAGGTCTGGAGGTCTGAGGATACTGATCAGTGAAGTGGATCAACTGGGCCAGAGTCCAGGACCCCGCAGGTAGGCTCTCTCCCCCCTTTGCAGCTGACAGCCGATGTTTCACGTATGCATGGTGCCGGCCTCCGGACGCCCCTAGACTGGGAATCCAAGATCTAGTAACGTTATATGCAGAGCGGGTCGGTGTCGTGACTATATATACAGTATATATATATATCTGGTCTGGATCTGTTAGGTTTAGGACTGTGATCAGTAAAGAACGCGTTGCTCCGCTTGGCTACTCAGAGGATCCGTCCCCCGGCTGATCGGGTGAGATCTTGGAGTCGAGCTGCTTCTCCTAAATCAGCTCTGGTGGTATCTGACCAGGATGTATCCTTGTTGACAGAAAACAGTCAACCTGACCAAGTCTTACAGTCATATATTCAGCAAAAACGGTCTTAAAGGCAGGGTAGGGGATCCTAGAAAAACGGTTCGAGTGAGTTACATTTTAAAAGATACACAACCCTGAACCCGCCTCCAGAGCGCAGGAGCGTGTGCGCGGATGGTTTACAAGCGAAGATAACCGATAACAGCCGAGTGGATAGCTAGTTAGCCTGCTAGTAAACAGAGGAACCACGTTGTGTTTATTTGCTCACCTCCAGCTCCGTCTGCGGTCTAAAACATCCATACTGCAAACATCAAAACCTCCATGACTTCATCCACATCCGTTTTGTTTCTTTTTCGGTGCATTTTAGGAGCAAACAGCTACACAGATAGCCTAACGGCAGCGAGCATTCACAGCGAGCGAGTGAGCACGTGCGTGAGAGACAGATGGCCTTGGAGTGTAGTAGACATATCATCATCCAATCAATAAGCACGGGCCGTTCAAGACCGTTGGAAAGGGTTTTTCGGTCCTAACTGTTCCACAAGTGACTGAATCTTTAATTTTGTGTCAGAGCACTGAATGAAATGTCTGCAATCGGGGTGTGAAGGAGATTTTAAGCAATATAGTAAAAAATGCTCCTGGAAAACATCATCCACCCTACCTTTAACTATCTCAGTATGAGAGTAATATACTAGACAAGACCAGAATGTGGAAGATTATGAATCTAGTTTTGAGAGTAAATGTTTTTTATTTCTTACTTAGTAAGTGAATCTTTTTTTTTTTATCTGCATATTGAGTTAAATGATCTCACTAAGACACGGTTTTAGATCACTTAGTGTCCTCAGATCCCAGTTTTAGCTGTGAAAACTTGTTTTTAAGACCTTCCGTACCAGTTAATACACACAGGTTTATAGTAATATGTGAATGTTAGACAAGTGGGAACTAGCTTAAAACAAGCTGTGAAACACTCATTTCAGGTTTCTCATTAAGTGATAAACACTTAAAACCAGTCTGGTAATGCTGATTTTCAGTGTTGTTGCTTTCTCATTTTGAGAGAAAAGATCTTAAAACAAGAGAAAATTAACCAGGTAGCATGGAGGTGCACTTACAGTCTGAAACAGTGCACTGCAAAAAACTCAAATCTTACCACGTAGATTTTTCTCATTTCTAGTCAAAATATCTCATCACACTCAAAATAAGACAAAATTACCTAAAGAGAAACATTTAAGTGAGATATCAAAAGTTTTTTTTAAGACAATGCATCTTATTTCAGGAAATCTAATCAAGAAAAGTTCACTTATTCTATTTGCAGAATCTTTTGCTTATTACAACCAAAAAATAATCTATGTCACTAAGTTAAAAGAAAAAGATATTTTTGCTTGTAATAAGCAAAAAAATTCTGCCAATAGAACAAGCAAAATTTTCTAGTTTTGAGGGTTTTTTTGCTAAATAACTAACTTAAAATGAGTGTTTATAACTTGTTTAAAGATATTTCTTCCTCTCTAGAGTTTCAACATTTTTTCTTATTTCAAGAAATCTTACCAAGTGTGTAGTATTTTACTGCATGGACAGATAATTTCACTTGATTATAATCTGATTCTTCTCAATTTCAGTGTTTTTTAACTCGTATTAAGACCGCTACATTTTGGAGAGCAGACCCAGACCATGCTGGCCCCCTCCAGCCTCCCCTGGATGTGGCGCTGAGCTAACGTTGGCTGACTGGACCTGCTGCCTCTGTCACCCGGCAGCAGAAGAAGAAGGATGGGGTCAATGCAGAGTCATCAGAGACTTTCTCAGTCTAAAGGCGTTGTTCCTGCTGCTTCGCTTTGCTCTAAAGTTGCCCTTAAATGGCAGTGACTCGCTAGCTGCTATTATCCTGCTAATATCAAAAACAGTCAAGAAAAAAGACAGGAAGGATGAGAGCCTGCTCTGATTGGTTAGTCTCTATCGACCTGATCAGGCACTGCCCACCGTGTCAGCTCTGGTAAAAATAAACATCTCAGTATAAAGGTGACAAATGTGCGATCAACACTTCAGTGCTCCAGAAAACTAAAACATCTGAAGTCCCGTTTAGAAAAACAACAGTCAGAGATGAAGACGCCGTGTGTGCATCTTAAAGTCGCAGCTGGAATATCAGCACATGTACATGTGGCCCTCAAAGTAAAAGACACTGCTGTCTTTTACATGGAAAATCTAAACTTCACAGTAAACTGACTGCTGCGTTTATCACTGGAAGAACTGCAGTAGAAATGTGTCAACTACCGCAGTCAGCTTTTCAGTATTTAACTGTTGCTTTTGCAGCAAACTACTGTGAATAAATAACAGCTGCGTACTGCTAAACTTACGGTGACCAAAACGGCATACCATAATAATGTCACTTATACAACATGAGACCTGTAACTTAACTTAACTTAACTTAAAGGTAGAGTCCGAAGTTCCCCCCCAGAAGATAAACGTTAAACTTATGCAAGTGAAATCCGTCTCAAACGGCGCCTTTGGGCCTCTACTCTCGTGCAGTGGTGAGTTTGAATGCAACTCTCTCTCCTCCTGCCTGTAACTCGCTCTTCAGCTTTGTTCTGGTCGGGACGTTTCTGGGTGGAGATTTCTGTTTAGATCAGCAGCCAATGACAGAGCTAAGAGCATGACGCTGTGTGGGAATAAGCTCATGATTGGAGCAGACGCCAGTCACTCAAACTCTCGAAGGAAAAAAGAAAAAGAAAAACGGTGGATGCATCGAAGAAATGGTAAGAGCTTCAGATAGTGCACGTTGGAAAACCAGGTTCATATTAGTTTGGCTTTTACTGCTTCTGAGCTCTGAAGGAGTCGTTGAAGCTGAATATGCTGAAGAACGAGGCGCCATTAGCCTGAGAGGGAGGGGTCAGTTTGATACTGTTGTTTGCAAACAGAAACGATGGAAAACGCCGGGCTTTACCTTTAACTTAACTTGACTTGACTTAACGACTGATTTCATTTAACTCGTCTTGACTTAATTTAACTTGACCTGACTGAACTTAGCTTAACTTGATTTAACTCAACTTGACTTTATTTCATTTAACTTAACTTGACTCAATTTTACTTAACGCAACTTAACTCGACTTAATTTTACTTGAGTTGACTTAACTTAAACTTAACGTAACTTGACTTGATTTCATTTAACTTAAAGGTAGAGTCCGAAGTTTCCCCTGAAAATAAACGTTAGACTTGTGCAAGTGAAATCCGTCTCAAACGGCGCCTTTGGGCCTCTACTCTCGTGCAGTGGTGAGTTTGAATGTAACTCTCTCTCCTCCTGCCTGTAATTCGCTCTTTAGCTTTGTTTTCTTGTGTTCGGGACGTTTCTGGGTGGAGATTTCTGTTTATATCGGCAGCCTATGACAGAACTAAGAGCATGAAGCCGAAGCCGTGTAGGAATAAGCTCATGATTGGAGCAGACGCCAGTCACTGGAACTGTCGAAGGAAAAAAAACGAAAGAAAGAAAGAAAAAACGTTGGATGCACTGAAGAAAAGGTAAGAGCTTTAGATAGTACACATTATTAGTTTGGCTTTTACTGCTTCTGAGCTCTGAAGGAGTCGTTGAAGCTGAATAGGCTGAAGAACGAGGCGGCCACTAGCCTGAGAGGGAGGGGGGGGGGGGGGGGGGGGGGGGGCTCAGACTCTTTTAAAGGATAACTTTTTTTACCTGCCTGTATATACGTGAATACCACCGGTAAAGTTTCTGCATCACTTTGAGTCCTTTGGAAGATATTATGTTGAGTCGTCCTTTGATGTGCATCCACACACACCGAATTATGGCGGAAACGGGGCAGCCACCCCGAAAAGTTTGTAGAACACCCTGATAACTATCGGAAAGCTAAATCTGGACAATGGTACTCATTTGTTCGTTCATTCTTCTTAAAGTTTTGGTGAAAATCAAAGAGTTTTGCTGAAGATGATGTCGTATACAGTGGCTGCCCCGTCTACGGCATTTTACAGGATGCGCGCTGAAGGGCGACTCAGCGTAATCTCTTCCGAAGGATTCAAAATGATGCAGAAACTTCACCGGTGAGTAAATACACGTATATGCTCCTAGAAACCAGGTTGAAAAATAAGAAAGTTATCCTTTAACTTAACCTAATTGCAATTAACTTAATTTTTTATTTAACTTGACTTAAAGGGACACTGTGTAATCGGGAGCAGCTCCCTCGTACTTTTCATGCTGCATTCGCGTGAAACCGGGCAGACCGACGACATCCGCTGCATGTAAAGTTATCACCAGCCTCTATGTGAAGACGTGGTCTGTCAGTTACAGTGACATCAGTCCACATCTGATTTGTTGTCATGGCGATGTCGTATTGTTTTCCCTGACCCATGTTTTACCGTCTTTCGCTCGGCTTCATTGATTAAAATGACATCTGGTTTGTTACCAACGGCCGTCTGCCCGACTGCACGTGAACGCAGCATCAGTGAGACGCTGGTTTCTCCCACTGCAGCGCGGTGACTTTTCAAAGGCATTACCTCGAACTGAGCTGAAAACTCCGATGTGTCCGGTGAGTTTCTGTGTTTTCCTGCTGTCACGCTTCTCCTGAACGCAAAAACATGGCGATACGACATGGCAGCCCCCACCGAGCCGCCCCGCTCGATGTGTAAATGAATGATACAAACGGCAAATTTAGAACTTAGAGGAGCACTTCAGTTTGTTGATGGGAGTGATTACTGATTAATGAAAAAACACTTTTGAACCAAATAATCAGTTTTTGTGAATAAAACACAGGAGAACTTACAGAATATCCCTTTAAGTAAACTTAACGTAACTTGACTTTACTTCAGTTAACTTAATTTGACTTAAATTTAATCTTAACTTAATGTAACTTGACTTAATTTCACTTAACTTGACTTAACTTACTTAAACTTAACTTGACTTAACTTAAACTTAACGTAACTTGACTTCAGTTAACTTCAACTTAATCTTAACTCAACGTAACTTGACTTAATTTCACTTAACTTTAGTTGCCTTAACAGTCAAAGTTTTGCAGCAGAAGCTGGGCTGCTTTCATGATGATGATGATGGTGATGATGATGACAGTCACCTTGCCACAGATCCGGTTACACACCTCTGAGACCACAGATCTATAGAGTCAGCAGTCCTGATGTGGTAACTCTGCCAACGTGGACCAGAGTCTGGAGAAGTCCTCCAACCCTTATCCAGGATGGAGGCTACTGGGAGCGATGGGAGCCAGTCTCACATCCAGTTTCTATGCTGCTCTTTCCCAGCTCATGATTTCATGATTTTGTTGCCACTCTTTCAAAAGTGGAGTTTTCGTAAATAGACCCTTGTGTGTCTCAGAGATAAGCTGCGAGTTCAGCTGCAGCTTTGTGCTTCGTGCAGGAACATGCAGGGACGATCCCAGCAGCAGCGACGCTTCACTGCCGTTCTGCTGGATTCACTCACATTCCAGCAAAGACGAGAGACTCTGCTCCATCTGACAGCGTTCACCTGTCTGAACGGATTCTGCCACAGACGAGTCGAGGCTTGACGAGTGAGTCGTGTTACTTCTTCTTTTGTCTTCCCTGGGCCCACCCCCGCCTTCTCGCTGCGTCCCTATATGGTAAAAGTCTGAATGCTGAGCGGCTGCACAGGAAATCCACCATCTGAATGACATAAAGCCACAAAGCTCCTCGATGAGCCGAGTCTGTCGTCTCAGTTCAGAGTGAATGACCTCAGAGGTCAGTCAGATGGTACCAGCAGCCCCCCCCCCCCGTTCTCTGCTCAGTGGAAACTCAGCACATTTCATTCTGTTTTACCCTCATTCATCCTCGTCTCTGAGGGTGTTGGTGCATTGATGAGCTGAATATTTGCCCCCCACTCCCTCACCCTCCTACAAACCCCCCCTGCCTCGGTGCTTTGCATGGGTGCACCGGAGCATTTGAAAGAGTGTGCTTCTTCTTGGTTCTTCCAGGAAACCTGCTGCTTGCTGCAGCGTGTGCATGTGTGAGTGCGTGCGCAGCAGCGTGTGCATGTGTGTGTGCGTGCGCAGCAGCGTGTGCATGTGTGTGTGCGTGCACTGCAGGGTGTGCATGTGTGTGTGCGTGCGCAGCAGCGTGTGCATGTGTGAGTGCGTGCACTGCAGGGTGTGCATGTGTGTGTGCGTGCGCAGCAGCATGTGCATGTGTGAGTGCGTGCACTGCAGCTTGTGCATGTGTGAGTGCGTGCGCAGCAGCGTGTGCATGTGTGAGTGTGTGCGCAGCAGCGTGTGCATGTGTGAGTGCGTGCACTGCAGGGTGTGCATGTGTGAGTGCATGCACAGCAGCGTGTGCATGTGTGAGTGCGTGCACAGCAGCGTGTGCATGTGTGAGTGCGTGCGCAGCAGCGTGTGCATGTGTGAGTGCGTGCGCAGCAGCGTGTGCATGTGTGAGTGCGTGCACTGCAGCGTGTGCATGTGTGAGTGCGTGCACAGCAGCGTGTGCATGTGTGAGTGCGTGCGCAGCAGCGTGTGCATGTGTGAGTGCGTGCGCAGCAGCGTGTGCATGTGTGAGTGCGTGCACTGCAGGGTGTGCATGTGTGAGTGCGTGCGCAGCAGCATGTGTGTGTGTGAGTGCGTGCACAGCAACGTGTGCGTGTGTGAGTGCGTGCACTGCAGGGTGTGCAGTTGTGAGTGCGTGCGCAGCAGCGTGTGCGTGTGTGAGTGCGTGCGCAGCAGCGTGTGCATGTGTGAGTGCGTGTGCAGCATCGTATGTGTGTGCGTGCGCAGCAGCGTGTGCATGTGTGAGTGCGTGCACTGCAGCGTGTGCATGTGTGAGTGCGTGCACAGCAGCGTGTGCATGTGTGAGTGCGTGCGCAGCAGCGTGTTCATGTGTGTGTGCGTGCGCAGTAGCGTGTGTGTGTGTGAGTGCGTGCACTGCAGCGTGTGCATGTGAGTGCGTGCACAGCAGCGTGTGCATGTGTGAGTGCGTGCGCAGCAGCGTGTTCATGTGTGAGTGCGTGCGCAGCAGCGTGTGTGTGTGCGTGCGCAGCAGCGTGTGCATGTGTGAGTGCGTGCGCAGCAGCGTGTGTGTGTGCGTGCGCAGCAGCGTGTGCATGTGTGAGTGCGTGCGCAGCAGCGTGTGTGTGTGCGTGCGCAGCAGCGTGTGCATGTGTGAGTGCATGCGCAGCAGCGTGTGCATGTGTGAGCGTGTGCGCAGCAGCGTGTGCGTGTGTGTGCGTGCGCAGCAGCGTGTGCATGTGTGAGTGCGTGTGCAGCATCGTATGTGTGTGCGTGCGCAGCAGCGTGTGCATGTGTGAGTGCGTGCACTGCAGCGTGTGCATGTGTGAGTGCGTGCACAGCAGCGTGTGCATGTGTGAGTGCGTGCGCAGCAGCGTGTGTGTGTGCGTGCGCAGCAGCGTGTGCATGTGTGAGTGCGTGCGCAGCAGCGTGTTCATGTGTGAGTGCGTGCGCAGCAGCGTGTGTGTGTGCGTGCGCAGCAGCGTGTGCATGTGTGAGTGCGTGCGCAGCAGCGTGTGTGTGTGCGTGCGCAGCAGCGTGTGCATGTGTGAGTGCGTGCGCAGCAACGTGTTAATGTGTGAGTGCGTGCGCAGCAGCATGTGTGTGTGCGTGCGCAGCAGCGTGTGCGTGTGTGAGCGCGTGCGCAGCAGCGTGTGCGTGTGTGTGCGTGCGCAGCATTGTGCCACCTCAGGCTGCAGCAGTTTCAGCTTCTCTTTCACCCAGCTGCAGTTCCTCTTCCTCATCTCTGCAGCCACTTCAGCTGCTGAGAAAATCACTTCTTAAATGCGGTTGTTGGAACTTCTGCTCGGTGTTTGGCTGTAAAGTGCAACCTCCCAAAGGTGGTGCAGAAAGCAACCCCCCCCCCCCCGATGAGGAGCTTTCTGAAAGTCACAAAGTCACTTATCTCACATTTGAGAAGCTCAGACACGTGGTGGGCTGGTGACCCGGGAGGCTGGGTTCAGACCCACCTGGGCCCCCTTCCACCCGGGCCTTCCTTCCACCTGAGCCCCCTTCCACATGAGCCCTCCTTCCACCGGGGCCTTCCTTCCACCTGAGCCCCCTTCCACCTGAGCCCTCCTTCCACCCGGGCCCCCCTTCCACCCGGGCCTTCCTTCCACCTGGGCCCCCCTTCCACCCGGGCCCCCCTTCCACCCGGGCCCCCTTCCACCTGAGCCCCCTTCCACCCGGGCCTTCCTTCAACCGAGGCGTGTTTACAGTTTACGTGCAGTCTGAACTGCCCTGACCAATCAGGTTTGAGCTTTGATTGAGACTTTTACATGTAAAAGCTCTGGTTCTTGTCTGAAGGAAGTTTCCTGGCTCGTCTGCTGTTCAATGCGTGTTCAGACCATTTCCCACCATGACAGGATAGTTTATCTCGTCATCTCTGATTAAAATTGACTCAAAGTTTGTGGTTACTGTGGTGCAGCTGATTTCACACAGCAGCTTGGGGGGGGGGGGTGTCCCAAATCAAACTGAATAGAAAGGTTTGCATGTGATCTACCTTACACAGAAGCCAGGCGGACCATGGAAGCTAGTTTTCATCATGTTTGGCTGAAACTGGACTTGTTCTCTGAACCAGACCCTGATCCTGCAGGTGAGGATGTTTGTCACAGAACTGACCAGAAGGCCCAGCAGGATGACTGAGGTGGACGCAGGAACCAGGATTTATTTCACTAAACTAAAGCTGTTAAACTGAAACCAAAACTGCAGTAACAGAGTAGGACTGACGAGGATCTGGCCTGAAAGCAACGAGTCTGAGGGAGCTGATGATCAATGAGGAACACGTGTCATCAGGAATCCGAGGAGCAGGAAGTAAGAATGGGGAAGAGGAAACTCCTACTCAGTAAAACAGGTCAGAGGACAAACTAGAGGAGAAATTAAAGCTGATGTGGAATCTTCCAGCACCAGTCCCAGACCAACATGAGGAAACAGAAATGTGACGAGTACCGAAGAGAGAACAGGGAGAAAAACCCGCCGATCAGGACACCAGAACTTTAGTAGACTTTAAAGGGCCTTCGTGCTCCAGAGATGAATATTTTCCCAGTGCAGTAACAGTGGTGTCATTCAGCAAGGTGGCCTGAAAGAAGGCTAGAGGAGGCTGGAGGAGGTTGGAGGAGGCTGGAGGAGACTGGAGGAGGCTGGAGAAGGCTAGAGGAGGCTGGAGGAGGTTGGAGGAGACAGGAGGAGACTAGAGGAGGCTGGAGGAGGTTGGAGGAGTCTGGAGGAGGTTGGAGGAGACAGGAGAAGACTAGAGGAGGCTGGAGGAGGTTGGAGGAGACAGGCGGAGTCTGGAGGAGGTTGGAGGAGACAGAAGAAGACTAGAGGAGGCTGGAGGAGGTTGGAGGAGACAGGCGGAGTCTGGAGGAGACAGGAGGAGACTAGAGGAGTCTGGAGGAGGTTGGAGGAGAGAGGAGGAGACTAGAGGAGGCTAGAGGAAGTTGGAGGAGACAGGAGGAGACTAGAGGAGGCTGGAGGAGGTTGGAGGAGACAGGAGGAGACTAGAGGAGGCTAGAGGAGGTTGGAGGAGACTAGAGGAGTCTGGAGGAGCTTGGAGGAGACAGGGGGAGACTAGAGGAGTCTGGAGGAGCTTGGAGGAGACAGGAGGAGACTAGAGGAGGCTGGAGGAGGTTGGAGGAGACAGGAGGAGACTAGAGGAGCCTAGAGGAGGTTGGAGGAGAGAGGAGCAGACTAGAGGAGGCTAGAGGAGGTTAGAGGAGTCAGGAGGAGGTTGGAGGAGACAGGAAGAGACTAGAGGAAGCTAGAGGAGGTTGGAGGAGTCTGGAGGAGGTTGGAGGAGACAAGAGGAGACTAGAGGAGGCTGGAGGAGGCTAGAGAAGGTTGGAGGAGTCAGGAGGAGGTTGGAGGAGACAGGAAGAGACTAGAGGAGGCTAGAGGAGGTTGGAGGAATCAGGAGGAGGTTGGAGGAGACAGGAAGAGACTAGAGGATGCTAGAGGAGGTTGGAGGAGTCTGGAGGAGGTTGGAGGAGACAAGAGGAGTCTAGAGGAGGCTAGAGGAGGCTGGAGGGGGCAAGAAGGGGCAGGAAGGGGCCGGAATGAGGCTGGAGGGGGCTGCAGTAGCCTGGGGGGGGGGGGGGGGGGGGGGGGGGGGGGCTAAAGGTGGACGAAGGAGGCTGAATGGGGCCAAGGGGGGCCAGATAGGGCCGGAGATGGCCGAAGGAGGCTGGAGGGGGCCAGAAGGGGCAGAAGGTGGCCGAGGGAGGCTGAATGGGGCCAAGGGGGGCCAAAAGGGGCCGGAGGTGGCCGAAAGTGGGCTGGAGGGGGCCAAGAGGGGCCAGAAGGGGTCGCGGGTGGCCAAAGGAGGCTGGAGGTGCGGAAGGAGGTTGAATGGGGTCAGGGGGGGGGGGCCAGATAGGGCCGGAGATGGCCGAAGGAGGCTGGAGGGGGGCCAGAAGGGGCTGAAGGTGGCAAAGGAGGCTGAATGGGGCAAGGGGGGAAAGGGGGGAGGTGGCGAAAGTGGGTGGAGGGGGAAGAGGGGCAGAAGGGGTCGGGGTGGCAAAGGAGGTGGAGGTGGGGAAGGAGGTTGAATGGGGGAGGGGGGGCAGAAGGGGCCGGGGGGGGCGGGGGGGGGGAGGGGGGGGAGGGGGCTGGAGGGGGCAGAAGGGGTGGAGGTGGAGAAGGGGGTGAATGGGGCAAGGGGGGAAAGGGGGAGGTCGCGAAAGGAGGTAGAGGGGGCGAAGAGGGGCAGAAGGGGAGGGGGTGGCCAAAGGAGGCTGGAGGTGGGGAAGGAGGTTGAATGGGGTCAGGGGGGGGGCCAGATAGGGCCGGAGATGGCCGAAGGAGGCTGGAGGGGGCCAGAAGGGGCTGAAGGTGGCCAAAGGAGGCTGAATGGGGCCAAGGGGGGCCAAAAGGGGCCGGAGGTGGCCGAAAGTGGGCTGGAGGGGGCCAAGAGGGGCCAGAAGGGGTCGCGGGTGGCCAAAGGAGGCTGGAGGTGGGGAAGGAGGTTGAATGGGGTCAGGGGGGGCCAGAAGGGGCCAGGGGGGGGGGCCGAAGGGGGGCTGAAGGGGGCCGCAGGGGGCTGGAGGGGGCCAGAAGGGGTCGGAGGTGGCAGAAGGGGGCTGAATGGGGCCAAGGGGGGGCCAAAAAGGGCCGGAGGTCGCCGAAAGGAGGCTAGAGGGGGCCAAGAGGGGCCAGAAGGGGCAGGGGGTGGCCAAAGGAGGCTGGAGGTGCAGAAGGAGGTTGAATGGGGTCAGGGGGGCCAGAAGGCGGCCGGGGTGGCTGAAGGAGGTTGAATGGGGTCAGGGGGGGCCAGAAGGGGCCGGGGGGTGGCTGAAGTGGGCTGAAGGGGGCCGCATGGGGCTGGAGGGGGCCTGAAGGGGTCGGAGGTGGCCGAAAGGAGGCTGTAGGGGGCCAGAAGGGGCTGAAGGTGGCAGAAGGAGGCTGAATGGGGCCAAGGGGAACCAAAAGGGGCTGGAGGTGGCCGAAAGGAGGCTGAATGGGGCCAAGAGGGGCCAGAAGGAGCCGGGGGTGGCCGAAGGAGGTTGAATGGGGTCAGGGGGTACCAGAAGGGGTCGCGGGTGGCCAAAGGAGGCTGGAGGGGCCGAAGGAGGTTGAATGGGGTCAGGAGGGGCCAGAAGGAGCCGGGGGTGGCCGAAGGAGGTTGAATGGGGTCAGGGGGGGCCAGAAGGGGCAGGGGGTGGCCGAAGGGGGCTGAAGGGGGCCGCAGGGGGCTGGAGGGGGCCTGAAGGGGTCGGAGGTGGCAGAAGGGGGCTTAATGAGGCCAAGGGGGCCTGAAGGGGCTGGAGGGGGCCAGAAGGGGCTGAAGGTGGCCAAAGGAGGCTGAAGGGGGCCGAAGGGGGCTGAAGGTGGCCGAAAGAGGCTGAATGGGGCCAAGGGGGCCAGAAGGGGCTGGAGGGGGCCAGAAGGGGCTGAAGGTGGCCAAAGGAGGCTGAAGGGGGCCGAAGGGGGCTGGAGGTGGCCCAACGAGGCTGAATGGGGCCAAGGGGGCCATAAGGGGCTGGAGGGGGCCAGAAGGGGCTGAAAGTGGCCGAAAGGGGCTGAATGAGGCCAAGGGGGCCAGAAGGGGTCGGGGGTGGCAGAAGGGGGCTTAATGAGGCCAAGGGGGCCTGAAGGGGCTGGAGGGGGCCAGAAGGGGCTGAAGGTGGCCAAAGGAGGCTGAAGGGGGCCGAAGGGGGCTGAAGGTGGCCGAAAGAGGCTGAATGGGGCCAAGGGGGCCAGAAGGGGCTGGAGGGGGCCAGAAGGGGCTGAAGGTGGCCAAAGGAGGCTGAAGGGGGCCGAAGGGGGCTGGAGGTGGCCCAACGAGGCTGAATGGGGCCAAGGGGGCCATAAGGGGCTGGAGGGGGCCAGAAGGGGCTGAAAGTGGCCGAAAGGGGCTGAATGAGGCCAAGGGGGCCAGAAGGGGTCGGGGGGGGGGGGGGGGGGGGGGGGGGGGGAAGGAGGTTGAAGGGGGCCAGAAGGGGCTGGAGGTGGCCGAAGGGGGCTGAATGAGGCCAAGGGGGCCAGAAGGGGCCTGGGGTGGCCGAAGGGGGCTGAATGGGGCTGGAGGGGGCCAGAAGGGGCCGGAGGTGGCCGAAGGGGGCTGGAGGGGGCCAGACAAAGGCCCTGTATAAAGTGTACAGTTGTAGAAGTGCACATTAAAGGATAATTTTTTTTTTTTTTTTCAACCTCGACCTTATTTCTAGGAGTTCATACGTGCATTTACTCACCGGTAAAAGTTCTGTATCACTTTGACTCCTTCAGGAGAAATTACGTTGAGTCGCCCTCCAGCATGCATCCATATAACGTGAGAGATGGGGCAGCCTCTATCAGACATTATCTGCAGTAAAACTCCTTCATTTCGCCAATACTTTAAGTAGAATGAAGGAACGAACGAGTACTATTGTCCTATGAGTTCAGATTTAGCTTTCCGGTAATTATCAGGGTGTACTACACATTTTTCAGGGTCGCATGCACCCCGATCCGTGCTTCTGTAGTACAGCTGAGAAGAACAAACTACAATCCATGAAACTCTGAACTCACAGGACAATAGTACTCATTGGTTTGTTCAGTTATTTAGCCGGACTATCAGAAACTGGGAAACTGGTCAGATGTGGAGTTTATGAATCAGGCTGCACGATGAGGGAATATTACCAACATGCTAACAGATTCATCCAGGTGAATCCGTGCTTGCTGCCATGGTTCATACATGTTACCCTTTTATCTCCAGCAGAAGTACAGCTCCTCCGGTTTCACACCTTTAAATCTAAAATTTGTTCCTCCACAGATCTCACATGACGGATCAGACGGATGAAGCTACAACTTCCAGATCAGCGGCTGCAGGAGTCACTGAGCTTTAACGTGCACAGCCACTCTGCTAAAGAGCAGGCAGGCCGTTGACCTTTCTTTATGACCTCATGGCTTCACTGGACCAGTTTTAGTGATGTCACTGATCCATGCAGAGCCGTAGTTTAATTAAAAGGAGTCACACCAGCGTGCATCAGACAGCGGAAAGCAGGTCAGACTTATATAAGATCATGTTGTGGTCTGACAAACTGAGGAGGGAGAAATGTGTTGCCTGGGGGTGAAACTGTGAGATGGGGAGAGGGGAGCTGTTGTGTAGGCTGTCAACATGTGATGCTCACAAGGAGACATGACAGAAACAATCCCTCTGATGTAGCAGGGAAATGTGCAAAGTGGTCTGCTAGCAGTAAGCACCGTGTTCAGCAGCAACATGCATGCAGTCATGTGCAGGAAAAGTACACGTGCACAATCAAAATGTTCATGAAATACTCTGATAACATCATCCAATAGAAATATTAATCTCTTATTCCTCTGTGTTAAATTCGTTTATGACAAATTATGACTGTAGGCGACTGTAGCCCATTTGGTAGGTGACGAATCCCTGCACCCCTAAAATTTGAGATTATATATATATATATATATATATATGGGCTGTCAAACGATTGATCTGTTTAATTACGATTAATGGCAGAAGCTTCATAGTTAACTGCGATTAATCGCAGTTTGAATTGCATGTGTAATATTGTTATTTTGCATATCAAGGCAGTTCTAAGCCTGTTTTGCTTTGAATGCAAATCATTAAAATGCTCCGCAGTCCAGAGAGCGCCAAACGCTGGAGTCTGGGAAAACCGATGCAAATAAATAAACATAAGCAAATGAGGAAAACACCTTCACCGGTTGGACAAAGACAGAGAATGCAGCCACACAACCACAAACACAACCACCACACAGAGAAAATGCAAATGGATCAGAAACACTTCCAGCAGCTTTGCACATCCACAGATTTATCATTTATTCAGGAAAGTCTGCTTTCTTCTCTGTTTTTGGGAAGAAAAAAAGGAAAACATGTCCAGCCGTTGGTCTCAGGACCAGAGCGGACAGATCCTGCTTCAGCCATGTGCTCCAGCAGGGATGGGAAACATTTCACTGCATCATCGTTGCAGCATCTGGGAAACGAGGGACGATGTTTCCTAATGTATTTAAACATCCACAACAGACTAGACCAAGTGCTGCGCCTCGAAATTTACAGCAGCTGAAACATATCTGAAAATCTGAAGCTAAGAGGAGCCGTGCAAGACAGAGGTTCACATTAAAGCTACGGTCTACGATTTGAAAGTTTGATCTCTATTAATAAGCTCATGTAGATGGTGGTAATGGTCCTATAGTACAAAAAAAAGAAAAAATCCATCCACTCTGTGGCTGCTGGGCTGCAAAGATGTTAACCAATAGGAGCCATCCGGCCGCATGGCTTACATTGGTCAACGTAGCTGTTCGTCCAGCTTCTCTCTGCCCTCAACAGGGAACAGGACCGAGGGAACAGGACAGAGGGAACAGGACAGAGGGAACAGGACAGAGGGAACAGGACCGAGGGACCAGGAACAGGAGAGAGGGAACAGGACCGAGGGAACAGGACAGAGGGAACAGGAACAGGAGAGAGGGAACAGGACAGAGGGAACAGGACAGAGGGAACAGGACGGAGGGAACAGGACCGAGGGAACAGGACAGAGGGAACAGGACCGAGGGAACAGGACCGAGGGAACAGGACAGAGGGAACAGGACAGAGGGAACAGGACCGAGGGAACAGGACCGAGGGAACAGGACAGAGGGAACAGGACTGAGGGAACAGGACTGAGGGAACAGGAACAGGACAGAGGGAACAGGACCGAGGGAACAGGAACAGGAGAGAGGGAACAGGACCGAGGGAACAGGAACAGGACAGAGGGAACAGGAACAGGAGAGAGGGAACAGGACAGAGGGAACAGGACAGAGGGAACAGGACGGAGGGAACAGGACGGAGGGAACAGGACAGAGGGAACAGGACCGAGGGAACAGGACGGAGGGAACAGGACAGAGGGAACAGGACAGAGGGAACAGGAGAGAGGGAACAGGACCGAGGGAACAGGAACAGGACAGAGGGAACAGGAACAGGAGAGAGGGAACAGGACAGAGGGAACAGGACAGAGGGAACAGGACGGAGGGAACAGGACCGAGGGAACAGGACAGAGGGAACAGGACCGAGGGAACAGGACCGAGGGAACAGGACAGAGGGAACAGGACAGAGGGAACAGGACAGAGGGAACAGGACCGAGGGAACAGGACAGAGGGAACAGGACTGAGGGAACAGGACTGAGGGAACAGGAACAGGACAGAGGGAACAGGACCGAGGGAACAGGAACAGGAGAGAGGGAACAGGACCGAGGGAACAGGACAGAGGGAACAGGACCGAGGGAACAGGACGGAGGGAAGGCCGTGGGTGTTGCGTTCACTGCTGGAGGAAACTACAGGTGGATAAAGTCTGTGAAAGAAAGAAAGACAAAGAGAAAAACATGGCCAATGCAGAATGGTGTTTTAAGTTATCGCACTCTCTCAAAAATCTTGCAATAACTCGTGACCCCCACCGTTGTATTGGTGTAACACGATAACTTCCTTTGGCCAATCAGTGGAGAGCCATCAGGTACGTCACATTTTGTGTCGGTTCAGCACGCTTACAGCTAGCTGTGAAAAATCGTAACGGTTTTGCCAGAGGAAGCACATATAAGGCGTGCCGTGTGGAAGGGTTATGGAAATAGGCAGTGGAAAAGGCCCAATATTTACCACTTAGTCATGGGGGAGGGACTGACAAAAATAGCATACCTTGGTGTTATTTTGGGGGTCTTGGCTCAAAAACTTTGAAAACCACCGATTTAGAGGTGAATGGAAGCTAAATACGAGGTGATTTTATTTAGCGGGTGAAGGCTGGAATTTAAAGGCAGGGTGGATGATGTGATTTTTACTATATTGCTTAAAATCTCCTCCACACCTCAATTGCAGCCAATTCAATAAATGCTCTGCCACAAAAATGAAAAAATGAGTCTCCTGTGGAACGGAGAGGACTGAAAAAACCCCGTCCGATTGTCTTGAATGGCCGTGCTTATGGATTGAATGATGATGTGTTCATCAAACTCAACTGCCATTTTTCAGCCCCGTTACTTTCACAGCTGATGTATAATAATATTTATATTAGGGCTGTCACATCGCACAAGCTTCATAGTTAACTGTGACTAATTGCATGTGTAATATTCTGTTATTTTGCATATCAAGACAGTTCTAAGCCCATAATATAGTATATTTTACCATAGTCTTCATTGGGAATCAAATGAACACATATTATTTTCTTTTTGACCTTTTTATATTTTAAAAAAAAGTGCATGCTGACCAACTTCCAAATATTAGGAAGAATAAAGTAATGTGGTGATTAAATATATCAGGCCACTCTCTTAAGCTACTTTAAAATAAACAACAGCACCATTGGAAAAACAATGATAAAATTTCTAGCTGGAAATATCAGAAATCAGGTGATATGTATCCCAGGTAGGAAATTTCTGTCTCGCTTATGACAAACAGAACAGTCTGAAACAGGAGTTGACAGCTAAGTTTGGCCTTGAATCTTCGCCTCTAAGCGTTAACGCATCTAAGCGACACCACACAAGTCTGAATGTTACTGGTACAACGAGAAAACAGCCTCATTTAGCGCAAACACGTGTAAAACAGCAGCATGTTACGGATTCATGCGTTTAATCTGAGCAGCAGAGGAACCTGCTGTGATGTTTCGTTTCTGTGATGAAGATGAGTGAAATGAAGGTGGAGCTGTTTCTGTTAAACGCTGCTCTGAAAACTCAGATGGTGAAAGCAGGTTTTTTTCATTTTTCATTGATAAGTGTAAAAAAAAAAAAAAAAAAAGCAGGATTTTATTTTCAATTTTTTTTTTTCAAACAATATGGCAGAAAAACAAACAAAACCAACCACTATGATGTTAAATTTGAGTGAACTTGTTAATAAAACATACTTGTAGTTTTTTCCATTACAGTACTGAGGAAAAAAAAACGAACTGTGATTTTTGTTTACAGCAGCCAAAAATCTGTTTACTTGTTTACACTTTGTTTACTTTAGCCCCAGTGTTCATGCGAGTTCACGACACTATGGAAGCCGCGGCAGACGAGATTATGCGTTCGTTCTTTCTTTCTTTCTTTCTTTCTTTCTTTCTTTCTTTCTTTCTTTCTTTCTTTCTTTCTTTCTTTCGTTCTTTCTTTCTTTCTTTCTTTTAAATCAGTATCCAGCCCCTCTTGTGTTTGTCTGCAGCTCGTTCTCTCTTAGCACAATGTAAACAGTGAATTTCTTCTTCTACGCTTGCATTATCGGCAGAGTAGGCTCTGAATGCCGCGGCCTCCGTAGTGTTGTGAACTCTTATGGACGCATCGGGGAATGACAATGTTTTGCTGTTTATTCTCTAAAAATCTACTAAATGACGTGGTTTCCAGTAAATTCTGGACGCTACCCACTCAGGACACTTGGATTACGTTGGACGAGCAGTTTGGAGGAATATTGACAAGCTTTTGTGGACTTTTATGGACCTTTTTGTTGCGAGCGCTGGTCACCTCCATTATACGAAAGTCAGCGGATAATGAACCCCCCCCCCCACCCCTCGGTCTCCAGCTGCATTTGAGACATTAAAAAGTGCTCCAGAGTCTTGCTCAGCATGAGGATGAGGAGAAGATGAAGGGCCATCATTCTGTGGGTGTACTATCCCTTTAAAGCAAAGCGCTCCAGGTCACATGATCGATGGGAGACAGATCTGCTCCTGCAGTTACCAGGTCTGGTTTTAGAGGAGGCAGCCCCCCCCCCCATGTGTCAGTGCTGGATCCTGACATCAGGCGGATGTTCGGGTCAGACGTTACACGTGGAACAGAAAGTTAAATCTGGGATAAAACCAGCTGCTGTGATCTGGGCCGGATCAGAGTCTGCTTCAGATTTTGTCCACCTTGCTGGGGGGTTTTCTTGCTCCACAACTGCAGCGTTTCCTGAAACGTGATATAAGTTTTATCGTCAGGATTATCGTTGACAGATACTGTAATTAATTCGTGAGGAGGATCAGGGATGATGGGCAGCGAACAGTCGCCCCACTGTCAGCGTGCATTCAGAGAGTAAAAGCACTCAATAACTCGGTAAACAGATGCTCATTTGGGGGTGGGGGGGGCAAAGCTGCCTCCAGCTCGTTAGTCTCTGACAATGGCGTCTCTGTGCCAACGCTGCGTAGCGCTGGCACCCAGGACCTCCATGGACCCACTCATTCACACTCACAACCCCCCCCCCCCCAGTCTCCCCTTTTCACATGGAAGAGCCTCAAAAGAGACCCCCCCGCCCCCCTCCCTGCACTCGCTGCTTAACTCAGCCACACATTTCAGCCTCAGAGCCCCCTTTTTCTGCCTCCCACCAGCTATTATCTGCCGCTCTGTCTCGCCACGGTGAGGCTCCAGTACCACCAGTACTACCAGTACTACCAGTACAGGCCCAGTACCACCAGTACAGGCCCAAAACTACCAGTACAGGCCCAAAGCTACCAGTACAGACCCAGTACTACCAGTACAGGCCCAAAACTACCAGTACAGGCCCAAAACTACCAGTACAGGCCCAGTACCACCAGTACAGGCCCAGTACCACCAGTACAGGCCCAAAACTACCAGTACAGGCCTAGTACTACCAGTACAGGCCCAAAACTACCAGTACAGGCCCAGTACCACCAGTACAGGCCCAAAACTACCAGTACAGGCCCAGTAACTGGAAGCCAGAAGAGGTTAAACATTTACCAGTTCAGTACGAACTTTATCCGTTTATAACAGACGACGTCCCAGCTGGTTTCCATGTGTACTATAAATGATTTTAGGCCTCTTTTACCTGTTTGTAAATGTCTTTATGCTGAGTTTTCTGCCTCACGAGGCAGATCTGGTCCAAATCTGGTCCACTTCTGGTCTAAATCTGGCCCACTTCTGGTCTAAATCTGGCCCACTTCTGGTCCAAATCTGGTCCACTTCTGATCCAAATTCTGGTCCAGATCTGGTCCAAATCTGGTCCACTTCTGATCCAAATTCTGGTCCAGATCTGGTCCAAATCTGGCCCACTTCTGATCCATATTCTGGTCCAGATCCGGTCTAAATCTGGCCCACTTCTGGTCTAAATCTGGCCCACTTCTGGTCCAAATCTGGTCCACTTCTGATCCAAATTCTGGTCCAGATCTGGTCCAAATCTGGCCCACTTCTGATCCAAATTCTGGCCCACTTCTGGTCTAAATCTGGCACACTTCTGGTCTAAATCTGGCCCACTTCTGGTCCAAATCTGGTCCACTTCTGATCTAAATTCTGGTCCAGATCTGGTCCAAATCTGGCCCACTTCTGATCCAAATTCTGGTCCAGATCCGGTCTAAATCTGGCCCACTTCTGGTCTAAATCTGGCCCACTTCTGATCCAAATTCTGGCCCACTTCTGGTCTAAATCTGGCCCACTTTTGGTCTAAATCTGGCCCACTTCTGGTCCAAATCTGGTCCACTTCTGATCCAAATTCTGGTCCAGATCTGGTCCAAATCTGGCCCACTTCTGATCCAAATTCTGGTCCAGATCCGGTCTAAATCTGGCCCACTTCTGATCCAAATTCTATTCCAGATCCGGTCTAAATCTGGCCCACTTCTGATCCAAATTCTGGTCCAGATCTGGTGGGAATCCACAGAAACCTAAGCTGACGAGTCTGTGCGACTGAAAACACCTACAGGCTGTTTTCAGTCGCACCTACTGAACAGACAAATACCTAAAGTATTGAAAGTACTTTGTGCCTCAGGTACTTGTAACAATAATACAGCAGATTTTACTGCTGCAGCTGCTGAAGCTTCAATGACGACGAGCCAGGAACGGGATAAGAGGATCATCGTGTCCGTGAGTCTGCGTTCCTGTGACGTAGCAGCATCAGAATCATGTTTTTACTCTGGACTTTAACTCTGAGCTGCTCACACGTAGAAAAGTGGGCAGATTCCCCCGTTTCCCTCCACAGATGCCGTTTATCGTCCCCCGCAGGCCTGAACCGTCCGTCTCGGTCTTCTTTCTTGGAGTCATAATAAAACCTTGACTGGAGGGTCTCCTGGTCCGTTTGCTCCTGTGATTGTGTTAGAAGGTCACCGCAGAGACAACATGCAGCTTCAGCCTCTAACAGCTCGTCCTCATCACATAAACATCCTTATATGACATATTGATTTCAGGTTTGGGGAAACATATAAAACTCACACAAATTCTATATTTTTATTACTAAAAAAGCTGTAATTATCAGGAATAAACTTTACTGTGAACCAACTAACCCACTATTTATTTCTTTAAACATTCTGAAATTCCAGGATTTAGTTGATTAGATTGCAGGACAAATGATGGATAAAGCTAAGAACAAACTTCTACCACATCATGTCCAGAACTTGTTCAAAATGAAGGAATCCAGGTTTAATCTGAGAGGAATTATTATTGATAAACCAAAAATTTGAACATCAGCAAAACATCAGTGTTTCTGTAAAAGGTGTAAATGTTTGGAATAACTGTCCCGATAATGTAAAGTTGTGTTGTACTCTAGTCGGTTTTAAGAGACTTTATGAAAACAATATAATTTGGAAAAAAATTTTATTGTCATGGATTATGTGCTGTGTTTTTATTTCTGTTGTGAAGAGTGAAATTTAAGTTCACTGATGAATTCGTTTGGTCTGTGTTTTGGTTTAACTTTGTAACGCACTGAAAAAACTCAAATCTTACCAAGTAGATTTTTCTCATTTCTAGTCAGAATATTTCATCACAGTCAGAATGAGACAAAATGACCTGAAGAGAAACATTTCAGTGAGATATAGGAACTGGTTTTCAGGCGAAGCATCTTATTTCAAGAAATCTCATGAAGAAAATGTTGCTTGTTCTATAGGGGATTATCACGCTTCCGTGTTCCGAACTTCCGGTTTTAAACAGTTAGACGGCCCACTTCCAGCCCAGTTCAATGTCCCTGCTTTACTTCGTAGATAACGTGAATAAACGCCAACCCTACTGAAATTTTCACGGATTCCAGACTGAAGTGATACTAAGGAGGAAGTGGATCAAAGCGATTCTCCAGAGTGAAGGGCCGAACTTTACAATAAAACAACGTAGCATGTTTGTTTGCAGCCGGTGGGGCACAACACCGGCATGCTAGCATTAGCCAGCTAGCGTTTACCGACGTGCTTAACTTTTTGCGTCTTAAAACACACACACATCTGGATGTCCCCGTTTCCACTGGAACAACTGGGGACTGCCAAGAAAGGAGACGCCTTCAGATGCTTGTGTGTTTTCAGCCGCACAAAGTTAGGCACGTCGGTTAACGCTAGCTGGCTAATGCTAGCATGCTGTGAAGTGCCGGTGTTGTGCCCCACCGGCGACAAACAAACGTGTGTTTGTTATAAAGTTCCCTGTGTTATAAAGTTCAACGGCTGTTGTTAAAATGGCCCGGAAGAGGAAGTGTCCAAATACCGGGAAGTTTCGGTAAGCGTGATAATCCCTTATTGGCAGTTTGGTTTTTGTGTGTTTGTTTTTTGCTAGTTACAAGAAAAAAAAAACTTTTTAAAAATTATTTTAAGAGTGGTCAAGATTTTTTTTTTTTTGTAGTAAGCAAAAAAATAGAGCAAGCCAAATGTTCATTTGCAGTTGTTGCAGTGTGTAACGGTGTACAAGCTTCTGCTTCAACCTACACCCATTCCGTTACATAGGTCAACTCAGAAATCAGTATTTTCTTTTAACTGAATAAACTTTCTCATTCATTCATTCATAAATGTCTTTATGGTGTTTTCAGACACAAATGTTTGGTTTTAACTGTGGACGGTGGCTTTCCACAGCAGAGCGTCCTTACGGAGGACAATCCCGGCCTTTCTCCTGGTCTCTGACGAGCACATGACTGCTGAGGGCTGCAGGACATGCTGCAGCGAGGAGGAGGTCTGAGGAATGCAGGAGGGATCTGAACGGAGCAGGAACCCGTCTGACAGGCCTTGTTTGGACTCCCACGGGTCCTGCATGCCAGCAGTCCCCCGTCCTCAGCAGAGGGACCACGATGAGCGTCCCAGACCCGCGATGCAGCGAGGAACAGAGCTGATGCCTCCAGCTCCAGATCTGGTCTGGTCCAGATTATCATCCAGACACGAGGAAATACAGAACCGGACCAAAGTTTAGACACACCCCCATTACAGGAAAGACGAAAGTCACATTATAAATTCAAATAACAAGAAACTAAAAAAGTCATAATAGATAAAAATTCACTAAATTAGCCTATCATTTAGCGCAATATGTTGATTTTGAATTGTGATTTAAAAAAATAATTTAAATCAGCTGCATCAGCTTTCCAAACGTTCCAAAAGTCAAATACAGGCATTTATAAGCTAAATATGTTCCATTGCTACTACAGAAACTAATTTGGTTTAAATATTAGTTTTTCTATGTGTCTAATGTCCAACACGGAAGTGAGATGGCTGACTGCACTGACCCACGGAGCTCTCGACCAATTGCAACATGTTTTACGAGTAGCACCTAGCTGCAGCCGGAGCCACTACAAACCACGCCCCTACAGCCACGCCCCTTACAAACCACGCCCACCGTTGGCGTGAGTGGAACCTAACCCTAACCCCTCCCCTAACCCTAACAACCACCCGCCCAAATTAGGACAAACCACGCCCATTTTCATGACACACCTCTGGGTCTGTGGCTGCAGTTGGGTATACTTGTGTTTTACGCCCATTTCATGACGTCGCCCCAGAAGAGACACTGATTCTGAAGGTAACAGAGTTGTTCTTAACACCGGCACCGGCACTCACATGGATGTTATCTGCTAACATTGATGGATAATCGGACTCCAATCGACGGGATAAAACGGAGCAGCCTGTTATGGAGCTGTATGCTCCACCCAGAGTCTGATATGGAGTTTGAAGTACACGCAGTACCACAGAAGTACCACAGAGACCCTGACAAGTAAGTAGACAAGTTAGTGAACAAATCATAAGCTAACAGTTAGCATTGAACTGGGGACGTTGTCTCTCACCGGTGTTGTCTGTCCATGAGGCGTTTTTATGGTGGAACTGCGTCAGGTTTCAGAAGTAATCCCCGAGAAATAAACACTTTACTACCCGAGATTCATGAAGTTGTCAGGAGGGAAGTTCAAACACAAAGTTGTGGATTTTTCTGTGACTGAAGATAAAATTGAACCACTTCTAGAGTGGATTCATCGTCCAGTACAACGAATAAACCTGACCATTTTTCCCAACTTGCCGTCCTCTGGAGCTTAAAAAAAGAAATTTAAAAAAATCTCCTGAATCTGGATCAAACGTCTGTTTGTCTCTGAGGAAATCTTCCTGCAGCTGTTAGTTTCTTCCTCAGAGAGTGTGTATAGGTTAGGATTCTCTAAGAGTTTCTGTTCAACAAAGAGGACGTCTTGCTACGATGCTGCGCATGCGTGTTTGTCGCTTCCTGATTGGTGCCACCTCGTTGCATATACCGGTGTCAGTCAGTTATGTTAAGGAAGCTACAGCTTGGTCTGAATATTCACATAAATCACTCACATATGCACAAATGAAGAAAAAAAAGGACGTAAATTAAATTTTTATGTGGAAATAACACAGTAACATGCTGAAAAGCTATTAAAGTCCATTTTTCACGATACGGCTCCTTTAAAAACAAAACTGTTCCAGAAAGATTAGAGCAGCTTGCTCATGAACTGTGGACCAACACACCTGCCAACGGTGCAGAGACCGATGAAAAGTATGCTCATCTTTTTTAGAATATTATCTGTAAAATACAGCCAATGTTTTCATGGACGCAGCAGCAGCGCAGACCCAAACTCAGCCCTGAGAGTCCCGCAGCATCACAGCCGGTGACGTCATCAACCGCCGGTGGCGTCATTAACCGCCGGTGGCGTCATCAACAGCCGGTGGCGTCATCAACAGCCGGTGGCGTCATTCACCGCCGGTGGCGTCATCAACAGCCGGTGGCGTCACCAACCGCCGGTGGCGTCATTAACCGTCGGTGGCGTCATCAACAGCCGGTGGCGTCATCAACCACCGGTGGCGTCATCAACCGCCGGTGGCGTTATCAACCGCCGGCGACGTCATTCACCGCCGGCGGCGTCATTCACCGCCGGTGGCGTCATTAACCGCCAGTGGCGTCATTTACCGCTGGTGGCGTCATTCACCGCTGGTGCCGTCATTCACCGCTGGTGGCGTCATCAACCGCCGGTGCCGTCATTCACCGCTGGTGGCGTCATCAACCGCCGGTGCCGTTATTCACCGCCGGTGGCGTCATCAACGGCCGGTGGCGTCATCAACCGCCGGTGGAGACATTCACCACCGGTGGCGTCATCAACCGCCGGTGGCGTTATCAACCGCCGGCGACGTCATTCACCGCCGGCGGCGTCATTCACCGCCGGTGGCGTCATTAACCGCCAGTGGCGTCATTTACCGCTGGTGGCGTCATGCACCGCCGGTGCCGTCATTCACCGCTGGTGGCGTCATCAACCGCCGGTGCCGTCATTCACCGCTGGTGGCGTCATCAACCGCCGGTGCCGTCATTCACCGCTGGTGGCGTCATTTACCGCCGGTGGCCTCATTCACCGCCGGTGCCGTCATTCACCGCTGGTGGCGTCATCAACTGCCGGTGGCTTCATTCACCGCTGGTGGCGTCATTCATCGCCGGTGGCGTCATGAACCGCCGGTGGCGTCATTAACCGCCGGTGGCGTCATCAACGGCCAGTGGCGTAATCAACCGCCAGTGGCGTAATCAACCGTCGGTGGCGTCATCTACCGTCGGTGGCGTCATTAACCGTCGGTGGCGTCATCAACCTCCGGTTGCGTCATTAACCGCCGGTGGCGTCATTCACCGCCAGTGGCGTCATCAACCGCCGGTGGCGTCATCAACCGCCGGTGGCGTCATCAACCGCCGGTGGCGTCATTCACCGCCGGTGGCGTCATTCACCGCCGGTGGCGTCATCAACAGCCGGTGGCGTCATCAACAGCCGGTGGCGTCATTAACCGCCGGTGGCGTCATCAACCGCCGGTGGCTTCATTCACCGCCGGTGGCGTCATTCATCGCCGGTGGCGTCATGAACCGCCGGTGGTGTCATCAACCTCCAGTTGCGTCATTAACCGCCGGTGGCGTCATTAACCGCCTGTGGCGTCATTAACCGCCGGTGGCGTCATCAACCGCCGGTGGCGTCATCAACCGCCGGTGGCGTCATTCACCGCCGGTGGCGTCATTCACCGCCGGTGGCGTCATTAACCGTCGGTGGCGTCATCAACCTCCAGTTGCGTCATTAACCGCCGGTGGCGTCATTAACCGCCGGTGGCGTCATTAACCGCCTGTGGCGTCATCAACCGCCGGTGGCGTCATCAACCGCCGGTGGCGTCATTCACCGCCGGTGGCGTCATTAACCGTCGGTGGCGTCATCAACCTCCAGTTGCGTCATTAACCGCCGGTGGCATCATTAACCGCCGGTGGCGTCATCAACCGCCGGTGGCGTCATTCACCGCCGGTGGCGTCATTAACCGTGTGGTAGTGACTAAGCATAGACCCAAACATCAGCGGGATGATATTTAAGCCGTCACTTATTCTGGCATCAGCTGTTGGGTGTATTAGCAGATACCTCCAGTCTGCATAATTTACAGACTTTATATCATACATACATATACAATATGTATATATATATATATATATGTGTGTGTGTATATTACAAGTTTAATGTTTCTATGTAATATTTGTTTACAAGTGCACTGTTTCTTTTTTATATGTTTATTTGAAGTTCTTTGTTCTTTTTTTACATTAAGAGTTGTAAAATGTACTTTTTAATGGAAGAGGGTTAGGCCCTAGAATATTTTTTTATTCCTCAGTGACCCTAATCCTCCGTACTTTTCATTGTACCCTTCATTTTATGATGTCAGGAGTCAAATGCAGTATCGGCCCCAAATATCAGCAAGTTGTATCGGTAAAATATGCTCATCTTTCTATTAGATAATATCTGTAAAAACATGAAGCCTTGTTTTCTAAAACTATTTATGTCCACGAAAAGCTCAGTTACTCCACAAGGCAACAAGCAACTGGCCACCACGGTTGCCACAGATTACTCAAAAATTAATCTGATTACTAATTTCTTCTTTAAAAGATGTATTTAGTTACTTTACTGCTAATCTGTATTACTATGTTTTAACCAAAAGCCCGACGAGGGACGAATGTTGTAACTCATCATTGGCTAAAAACATGGTGATGCATCCATCAGATGACGTTTATGTTGTTGTATCCGTACTTGTTCAAATAAAAGAATTAAACCGATTACTTAAGTTTCCTCCCACCATCCAAACACATGATGTTAGATTAACTGATCACTGTTAATTGTCCCTAGGAATGAATGTGAGTGTGAATGGTTTCTGTCTGTCTGTGTTGGTCCTGCGACAGACTGGAAACCTGTCCAGGTGAACCTGCCTCTCACCTGATCATAGCTGGGACAAACTCCAGCAACCCCCGAGACCCTGAACTTGATAAGCGGTGCAGAAAATGACTGATGATGAATAATAAATAAAAATTCTATGAAAATCATGACATCGATTCTGAATTGTGGTTCAACAGAAATATTAAAAACAAAAGCACAAAAAACAAACAAGTAAACAAGCATGATGGGGCTCTGAAGCTAAAATTTTGTTGAGCAACACTGTGAGCCAATCACTGTAATCAGGTGTTTCTGTAACGTCCAATCAGAGGTCTGCACCTGCTGCTATGAATAAATCTGGATTGGACTGGAATGTCTCTGATTGTGGTTGAGAGTTTATTATTATTTATTGTTACTTTTTTCTCTGCAACATGACTAAACTGAAAACTGGGACGTCCCGCTGGGACACATGATGGTAGGCTGGGTCTGAACAATCGCTCACCAGCCAATCACAGGCCAGTCCTCGTGGAAATCTGTCTGAGTGGGAGTGACGGCAAACATTGGGCTCTCCAGCTAACGTGGATTTCATGTTTACACGCTGGTGTCGGCTTTAAGAACCAGTTTGATGTGTAAATGTTGCAGACGGCCATTAACGGGACACACCCGTCCCAGCTCGCCCCAACAGATTAACACCCATCTGAGCTGGCCCCAACAGCCACAGAAGCTCAGATTACCTCTGAGATTACCGACAGCCGCAGTCTGGCACCACGCAGCAGGCAGGTATCCCAGTCACCAAGCAGCAGCCACCAAGCAGCAGCCATCCAGCAGCAGCCATCCAGCAGCCATCCAGCAGCCATCCAGCAGCAGTCATCCAGCAGCAGCAGTCATCCAGCAGCAGCCATCCAGCAGCAGCCATCCAGCAGCAGTCATCCAGCAGCAGCCATCCAGCAGCAGCCATCCAGCAGCAGTCATCCAGCAGCAGCCATCCAGCAGCAGCCATCCAGCAGCAGCAGTCATCCAGCAGCAGCCATCCAGCAGCAGTCATCCAGCAGCAGCCATCCAGCAGCAGCAGTCATCCAGCAGCAGCCATCCAGCAGCAGCCATCCAGCAGCAGCAGTCATCCAGCAGCAGCCATCCAGCAGCAGTCATCCAGCAGCAGTCATCCAGCAGCAGTCATCCAGCAGCAGCCATCCAGCAGCAGTCATCCAGCAGCCATCCAGCAGCAGTCATCCAGCAGCAGCCATCCAGCAGCCATCCAGCAGCCACCCAGCAGCAGTCATCCAGCAGCAGCCATCCAGCAGCCATCCAGCAGCAGTCATCCAGCAGCCACCCAGCAGCAGCCATCCAGCCGCCATCCAGCAGCAGTCATCCAGCAGCAGCCATCCAGCAGCCATCCAGCAGCAGTCATCCAGC
Source organism: Atherinomorus stipes (assembly GCA_023101725.1). NCBI lineage: Eukaryota > Metazoa > Chordata > Actinopteri > Atheriniformes > Atherinidae > Atherinomorus > Atherinomorus stipes. The sequence continues at coordinate 339,831 of JALJCO010010971.1, forward strand.
AGCAGCCATCCAGCAGCAGCATCCACCCAGCAGCAGTCATCCAGCAGCAGCAGCCATCCAGCAGCAGCAGCCACCCAGCAGCAGTCATCCAGCAGCAGCTGCCATCCAGCAGTCATCCAGCAGCAGCCATCCAGCAGTCATCCAGCAGCTGCCATCCAGCAGTGTTTGGTCTGACTAATGCACACACACACACATACACACACATGCACACAGAAATACACACACATACACCCACACATGCACACAGACACACACACACACATGTACACAGAAACACACACACATGCACACAGACACACACACACACATGCACACAGACACACACACACACATGTACACAGAAACACACACACATGCACACACAAACACACACACATCTTTATTCCACTCAGCAGGTGTTTGTAACAGGAAAACACATGTTGACAGTGCTGGATTTGAACAGCTGGGAGCGTCATCTGATCCAGACCAGACCAGACCAGACAAAACCTGACCAGACCGGACCAGACAAAACCTGACCAGACCAGATCTGATCCAGACCAGACCAGACCAGACCAGACCTGACCAGACAAGACCAGACAAAACCTGACCAGACCAGACCTGATCCAGACCTGATCCAGACCAGACCAGACCAGACCAGACCTGACCAGACAAGACCAGACAAGACCAGACAAAACCTGACCAAGACCAGACCAGACAAGACCTGACCAGACCAGACCAGACCAGACCTGATCCAGACCAGACAAGACCTGACCAGACCAGACCAGACCAGGCCAGACCAGACCAGACAAAACCTGACAAGACCAGACCAGACCAGACCCAACCAGACAAGACCAGACCAGACAAGACCTGACCCGACCAGACCAGACCTGACCAGACCAGACAAGACCTGACCCGACCCGACCAGACCAGACCAGACCTGACCAGACCAGACCAGACCAGACCAGACCTGATCCAGACCAGGCCAGACCAGACAAAACCGGACCAGACCAGATCTGATCCAGACCAGACCTGACCAGACAAGACCAGACAAAACCTGACCAGACCAGACCTGATCCAGACCTGATCCAGACCAGACCAGACAAGACCTGACCAGACCAGACCAGACCAGACCAGACCAGACCAGACCAGACCAGACAAGATAAGACCTGGCCTGATCCAGACCAGACCAGACCAGACAAGACCTGACCAGACCAGACAAGACCTGACCAGACCAGACCAGACCAGGCCAGACCAGACATAACCTGACAAGACCAGACCAGACCAGACCAGACCTGATCAAGACCAGAACAGAAAAAAACCTGACCAGACAAGACCTGTCCCGACCCGACCCGACCTGACCAGGCCAGACCAGACAAAACCTGACCAGACCAGACCAGACCTGATCCAGACCAGAACAGACAAAACCTGACCAGACCAGACCAGACCTGATCAAGACCAGAACAGAAAATTACCAGACAAGACCAGACCAGACCAGACCAGACCAGACCGGACCTGATCCAGACCAGACCTGACAAAACCTGACAAAACCTGACCAGACCAGACCAGACTAGACCAGACCTGATCCAGACCTGGCCAGACCAGACAAGACCAGACCAGACCAGACCAGACAAAACCTGACCAGACCAGACCTGACAAGACCTGACCAGACCAGACCAGACCTGATCCAGACCAGACCAGACAAAACCTGACCAGACCAGACCAGACCAGACCAGACTGGACCAGACCTGATCCAGACCTGGCCAGACCAGACAAAACCTGACAAGACCAGACCAGACCAAACAAAACCTGACCAGACCAGACAAGACCTGATCCAGACCAGACAATACAAGACCTGACCTGACCAGACCAGACCAGACAAGACCTGACCAGACCAGACCAGACCAGACCAGACTAGACCAGATCCAGACCAGACCTGATCCAGACCAGACAAGACCAGACCAGACCAGACAAGACCTGATACAGACCTGTACAGACAGGACCAGACCTGATCTAGACCAGACCAGACCTGATCCAGACCTGGCCAGACCAGACAAAACCTGACAAGACCAGACCAGACCAGACCAGACAAAACCTGACCAGACCAGACCTGACAAGACCTGACCAGACCAGACCAGACCTGATCCAGACCAGACCAGACAAAACCTGACCAGACCAGACAAAACCTGACCAGACCAGACCAGACCAGACTGGACCAGACCTGATCCAGACCTGGCCAGACCAGACAAAACCTGACAAGACCAGACCAGACCAAACAAAACCTGACCAGACCAGACAAGACCTGATCCAGACCAGACAATACAAGACCTGACCTGACCAGACCAGACCAGACAAGACCTGACCAGACCAGACCAGACCAGACCAGACTAGACCAGATCCAGACCAGACCTGATCCAGACCAGACAAGACAAGACCAGACCAGACAAGACCTGATACAGACCTGTACAGACAGGACCAGACCTGATCTAGACCAGACCAGACCTGATCCAGACCTGGCCAGACCAGACAAAACCTGACAAGACCAGACCAGACCAGACCAGACCAGACAAAACCTGACCAGACCAGACCTGACAAGACCTGACCAGACCAGACCAGACCTGATCCAGACCAGACCAGACAAAACCTGACCAGACCAGACAAAACCTGACCAGACCAGACCAGACCAGACTGGACCAGACCTGATCCAGACCTGGCCAGACCAGACAAAACCTGACAAGACCAGACCAGACCAAACAAAACCTGACCAGACCAGACAAGACCTGATCCAGACCAGACAATACAAGACCTGACCTGACCAGACCAGACCAGACAAGACCTGACCAGACCAGACCAGACCAGACCAGACTAGACCAGATCCAGACCAGACCTGATCCAGACCAGACAAGACCAGACCAGACCAGACAAGACCTGATACAGACCTGTACAGACAGGACCAGACCTGATCTAGACCAGACCAGGCCTGATCCAGACCTGTACAGACCAGACCTGATGCAGACCTGACCAGACCAGATCCAGGGCCGTCACTCATGCTGACAAGAGGACTAAATTAGGCCTCTTTATTGGGAATCAATATCTTCACAGACACGCTGGCTGGACATGTGATGGAGGATGAAGCCAGGATGTCAGATTACGGCTGACGGGTTGTTAGTGAAGCAGATCTACATCCAGAAGCATTTATGGAGATGTGGCTTCTGTCAGCCATGTGGAGAAATACAGTTGTGTGAAAAAGTGTTTCTTATTTTTTTGCATGTTTGTCACACTTAAATGTTTCAGATCATCAAACAAATTTAAATATTAGATAAAGATAACACAAGTAAACACAAAATGCAGTTTTTAAATGAAGATTTCTATTATTAAGGGGGAAAAATCCAAACCTCCATGTCCCTGTGTGAAAAAGTGATTGCCCCTAAAAATGGCCTGCATGGCAGAGTTCCAAGACCAAAACCACTGCTGAGCAAAAAGAACATAAAGGCTCGTCTCAGTTTAGCCAGAAAGCATCTTGATGATCCAAAAGACTTTTGGGAAAATACTCTGTGGACTGACGAGACAAAAGTGGAACTTTCTGGAAGGTGGAGGTCCCATTACATCTGGCGTAAAAGTAACACGGCATTTCAGAAAAGGAACATCAAAGCAACAGTAAAATATGGTGGTTTTAGTGTGATGGTCTGGGGCTGTTTTGCTGCTTCAGGACCTGGAAGACTTGCTGTGGTAAATGGAACCATGAATTCTGCTTCTACCAAAAAATCCTGAAGGAGAACGTCCGGCCATCTGTTGGTGACCTCAAGCTGAAGCGCACTTGGGTTCTGCAGCAGAACAATGATCCAGAACACGCCAGCAAGTCCACCTCTGAATGTCTGTCTTGTGCCACTTATCCGGCAGGGATAAGTGCCGGATAAGCAGGCCTGCCTAAGCAGGGAAGCCCAGACTTCCCTCACCCAGGCCACAGCTGCCAGCTCATCCGGGGATCCCGAGGCGTTCCCAGGCCAGCCGAGTGACGTAGTCCCTCCAGTGTGTCCTGGGTCTCCCCCAGGGTCTGGTCCCGGTGGGACGTGCCTGGAACTCCTCACCAGGGAGGCGTCCTGTCGTGGCATCAACCGATATGTTGGGTGTGTTAGTAGATACCCCCACTCCACATAATTAACAGACTTTTTATATACTGTACATATATATTATGTCTCTACGTTTGTCGGACTGTTTTTAAGAGCAAACAGAAAACCCTCCTGTTTCTCAAAGCATTTTCTCATCAGTAGTGAGGAGGGTTGTATAATGATCACCGTGCTGATTTTCATTTAAATCCTCTTGTTTTCTGTATTGTTTTAGATTTTTTATTACATTTTTTTTTTATTTACATTTATTGTATTTTATTTTATTGCATTTTAGTTATTTCCTTTGTACAGTACCTTGTGACGTTCCTTTGTCTGTGGAAATAAACTTACTTACTATTACAAATTTAATGTTTCTGTTTAATGTTTGTTTACAAGAGTAGTGTTTCTTTTTATATATTTATTTGAAGTTTTTGGTTCTTTTTATATAAAAAATGTTGTAAAATTATTTTTTTTACGGAAGAGGATTTCAGCCACTAAAGAAAAAAATAAAACAAAATTCTGAGAAAAAAGTCAAAATTCTGACTTTTTCTTTGCTCACAAAGGGGGTGGCCATAGGTAGATACCTCAGAGTGCATGTGTACAGTTTATGATCCAACTGTGTGGGGTAGCTAGAGTCTAAAATAAGAAGGAACAGTGGTTTGGAAGCAGCTTGGGGTCTCTGTAGCTGCTTGGGAGTTGCCCTGTTAAAGCGTGGGGGTGGCCAGTGATTGGGCGGGGGTGCCACCCCGCAGCTCCATCCCTGGGTGCAGGTGAACAAATGACAAATATTTCTGCCAGTAAACTCTCCTGAATTTCTGATCAGCCCCCCCTCATCTCAATGATTTGATTAATAAAGATTGTGATATTTTCCGTCAGTTGTAATAAAATCTAATGGAAAGAACAAGATTCATTTCAGTTAAACCACCAAAATCCGTATTGGTTTATTAAACCAAAGTATATTAAGCTATGTTAAAGAAATTTAGTTTTACTGTGCTGGTAGAGCAGGTTTTGGTTGAGTAGAGTTTATTCAAATTAGTCAATTTACATGCTTGTCGGATCAACATTATGATGCAACATAGCTAGTTTATTTTGTATTTAATTTTCGTACTTTAAAACAGATTTACTTAAAACTTATTGTCTGAATTAAAAGCATCCTGCATTTTACTTCAAACCAGCTCAGGTGTGTGGAACTGGTGGACATAACTGGGTTAAGTTAAAACAACATTTTATTTCTCAGAGTGAGAAACGAGATCATCAGCATCTTCATGATCTTATTTCTGGAGTTGAAGTCTGAATAATTCAGGTGTAGATAAATATGCTTGTAGCGTGTAAACATGGCTGTTACGCTGCTGCTGGTTTGAAAAGGAAGAAGCCATCTAAGCCAAGCAGAGGCTCAACGTTACGTAAGAGTCCTGATTTAATAAGTGATTTAATAACAGAGGCAGTAAAACTTAATAAGTGATGGATTCACTGCAGTTTAACTCCATTTTTTCATCCTGATATTCTATCAGAAGCAAATGCAGCGGGCCGCTCGGCTGTTCTCGTAATTCCCCGTTTGTGTCATTAGATTAGCCAAACCTAAAACCTGATTGTTGAAATAACTGAACCTAATTGCTAAATGCTTGACATGGATTAATTTCTAGGCCTCTTAGGTTTATGTAACAGAATCCTGCCAGCCTGAGGTTCACCGGGTCTTATGTTGCCGTGTCCCATATTCCCTGTTGGAGGAACCTGCAGAGCTGGTTTCCCAACACTTTGCCCTACGCTGGATCTTCTGCTCGGTGACGAGACGTGGAAACTCATGCAGAGGCCACGTTAATGAGTTATAACAAAGGCGGGTGTGACCCTGTAAAACCTCCTAGATAACAGTGGTTTAAGTTTAAATCTGAAAAGCCCTTAACTTAATTATGACCAGAATGGCTGCTGGTTTAATTGGTTTTAACATTTAGGAGGTTAAAAGTTGTCAAACCGACTGTTTAAACATGATGGTTAACAGATGGAAGAGCTTGCAAGCTAATGGTTTAAATGGTTTCATGTAATGGTTAAGTTTGAATCATGATCCATCTGATGCTTAACATAGCTGGCAGCAAGGAATGGAAGTGGTTTAAATGCTTAAACGTGTCTAAAAAGTGATGTAACCGAGGAAAACCAATAACTACTGGTAGAAATAAATAATAGGAGACGTCTCTGTAGTGGTTGATGTGTTAAAACGTGAGATCACACTGGTTTATTGTTGACCTGGAGGTCACGCTGAGCTGGAATTACACTCCTTCATCTGGGTTAAACATCAAAAGCTGCGTCCAAGTAATTCATACTGTTTCTACTCATGTAAAGGTGGAAAAGACGCCATGTTTGCATGTGACGTGTTAACGGAGAGCGCTTGTGTTTGTCCGGGAGGTCAGAGGGCAGCAGGATGGGTCGTCCATCCTCCGGCACCGGCCGCGCGCGCTAAAGTCTCCAGCAGGTTTTATGACGTCACATTTCAGCTGCAGCTGACATGACATCACTGCTTTTTCAGGAGTTGACTGAACTTTTTCTGCTTAGTTTGAGAAAAAAAGAACAATTTGAAGACTGGAAGCGATGAAAACTTCCACATGGATCTTCCACATAACCCATGAATCTAGTTACCATTTATACATGTATGCTTTATTTTCTTTATTTTTATATATATATATATATGTGTGTGTGTGTGTGTGTAAGTGTGTGTATATAAACACACACTCACTATAATACTGATGGTAAAACTAAGAATCAGCTGATCAGGGCTCATCGGTCTGTTTGTTTGTTACAGTAAATTCTGACCTTCAGACACAAAAAAGACACTTTGAAAAGGAAGTTTTGGAAAATCAAAACATCAATTTTTATTTCGAAACGACTGCTCTCGTGCTCGTTCTGTTCTTTCTCCGTTTATCACAATTTTCTGGAAATGTTTTTCACCAACGTTCCAGGATAACAAGGTCTTAAAAAATCATCAGAGAAAATAAAATCATCTCAAAAACAGAAACACACAAACAACAAAAGTACAAGAGAAAAAAACCTAATTTATTTGTTTTCTTTTTTAGTTGCCGGATGGGGGGGGGGGGGGGGGGGGTGCAACCACATAAAAGAGATGCTACGACCGAGAAAAGGCGATGATGAGCTGGACTCTCATCCTGAGCCACGAACAGGACAGCCAATCACAGTGTAGTGTCCCGGAGCTCCCATGATGCCCTGCTCTCCACGGGAGACGAAGGCAGTTACAGTATGAAAGACCCCGAAGGAAACGCCTCCGTCTGCAGACCCCGCTCCTCCTCGTCCTCCTCGTCCTCCATGTCCTCCTCGTCCTCCTCCTCACTCTTCATCGCAGCTCTGAGCGGGACGACGGAAGGAGGAGGGGGTCTGCATCACAGAGCTGAGGAGGAGGAGGAGGAGGAGGAGGAGGAAGGTCTGCAGGAGGACTCAGACCTGAAACCACATCGTCCTGTTAGAAACCGAGGTCTTCCCTCGCCAGACCACGTTCTGGTCCAGCACGGGACCGATCGGGTCTTAGGTCCAATACAGGACCCATCCGGTCTCAGGTCCAGCACGGGACCGATTCGGTCTCAGGTCCAGCACGGAACCAATCCGGTCTCAGGTCCAGCACGGGACTGGACCGGTCTCAGGTCCAGCACGGGATCGATCCGGTCTCAGGTCCAGTACGGGACCGATCCGGTCTCAGGTCCAGCACGGGACCGATCCGGTCTCAGGTCCAGCACGGGACCGATCGGGTCTCAGGTCCAGTACAGGACTGATCCGGTCTCAGGTCCTCCAGTTCTCCACACCCCCGTTCTGAGGTCGTTCTACCGCGGCCGCGCTGAGATGAAGATGAAGAAGAGTGAGATGATGAAGATTCACAGCCCAGTAGAAACTAACCCAGGCCCGGGGGGGGGGGGGGGGACGAGTCTGTCCTCACCAGGGACGCAGCAGAACCACATCAGCACCAGGTCTATGCAGGATCCAGATCAGGGTCCTGCAGGTCTTCCAGGTCTCCCAGCTCCAACACACCTGACCCAGATTAACGAGTCAGGTGTGTTGGAGCAGGAAGGGAGAGAAAACCTGCAGGACAGCAGCCCCCCAGGACCGACTCTGGACACCTCGGATCTAAGGGTTCACCCGGAGGATAAACTGGGTTGGCTTTGTGACTCTGAACTCACGTTTCATTCGCACAAGAAGTGTCAAAGTGTCACTTTAACACAAGTAAATCATGAAAACCGGGGGGGGGGGCAAGCAGTGGCAGAGCCAGAAGGTTTTCACTGGGGAGGCCATAAGGAGCCATGTCCTGGAGAGCCCCCATCCCCCGACTTTTAGATCCACGTCTCCTGCAACACCTGAACCAGATGGACGGCTCGTTACCGGCCTCTGCAGACCTGGATCAGCATGGGCGAGTTCAGGTGTGTTGGAGAGGGGGGGGGATCCAAAAGTTGCAGGACTATGGCTCTCCAGGACCAAACTTGCCCCCCCCCATGTAAACGAAGGATGATGAAGCTATGACTGGTGGGCTTCATCACCCCTGCTCCGGTCTGCCAGCTGTCAGCAAAACAAGCTGTGAAGATGCCAACTGTGGTTCTGCTGAGTGTGGAGGGGGGGGGGGGGGGGGGGGGGGGCAGGACGTTTGAGACGAAATGAAACAACTGTGGGGGATTCTGGGAAAAGGAGCGACTCCTGGACTCTGATCCCAAACTCCCGGAGCTGAAGGAGGACCAGTCCCGTCTCCTCCTGCTTCAGATGAGACCAGCATCTCCTTCCAGAACCTTCCTGGTGAAAGACAGCCTGGTGTCCCCCCCACCCCCCTCAGAGGTAGCAGCCCCGCCCCAACGCTCCCCCCCCCCCCCACCCGGTTCAGCCCCCCGCCCCGCCTCTACTCGGCCTGGGCGTCGTAGTTGGCTCCGCCGGCCTTCTTCAGCTCCGTGCGGATGTAGTCCTCGTCCAGCTCCCGCGGGTCGCTGATCATGAACTCCTTCGCAAAGTTCTGCAAAGACCAGACCGGGGGGGGGGGGGGGGGGGGGGGGGTTAAACAACGTAAACACCAACTTGCTTTTATTACTGTTCAGTGTCAGTCTGTTTTTAATTCTACTGGTTTAGTGTTTTATATACAGCAAATAAACAGATTTAGTAAAATATTTATACACACACTTACACAAACATATATTTATATTTAAAATATATATATATGCATCTATATCTATATATATGGATACACATATATATACATACACACATCTTTATTATATATATGTACATTTAAAATTTATAATTTTAGATAATTATTGTACATAATCCTGGATCTGAAAGGAAAACCGAGTCTAGTCTCGGATGGTGATAATATAACATATATAAAATTTATACTTTGTCAATAAAGTTAAAGTTGAGTCACATGATGTCAGAAAATATGAATAAATAGTTAAATAAAATTAATTTGTCACAGTACTCTAAATATAAATACAATAAAAATACAACCAAATAAAATAGAAACAGACTAAGACCAGGTGAAGTGATGATGGAAGTAATACTGTTTATAATGATTACACATATATGTATGTGTGCAGTGTAGATGCAGACTCTTCCATGTTCCATCCTTTCTTTATTTCTGTTGTTTCTGTCAAACGCAGCCTAAAACATACAAACGGCGGGCGGAAGAAGCAGGTAGACCTGAAGAAACGTGTGTAATTATTACAAAAGTGGAGGAAAAATATTCATCGACTCTCAGTTTAATGAATTTCTGCGCCTGTTGCCATGGAAACGGACAATATATATATATATGCAGGTCTCTTATAATTCACTTAATAATAATTACAGGTTACAGTCATAAAATAAAAAAATATGATAGATTATAATTTACATCATGATTATACATTATACTTGTGAAATAAAAATCCTAATCATAGATCATAATTTAGATCATTATAGATTACAGTTATAACATGAAAAATAAATTTATAGATTATCAATTATATCATAATTATAGATAAGAGTTACAAAATAAAAAATATATTTTAGATCATATAGATCATTATCATAATAGATTATTATATATCACTCAGATTATACTTGCTGGTTATAATTAAAAAATTGAAAATAATCATAGATTATTTTATGATGATGATAGTTAGAAATGAGATTATAATAAAAAAAATTACAGTTATAGATTATAACTGATATATAACATAATTATAGATTAAACTTACAATAATAAATCATTTATTATAAATTGTGAGATTTCTGGTCTTTTTGGGTCTTTCTGGGACAAAGGTCACGTTTGCGTTGGTAAAATCAGCGAGCTAACGATCCGTTTCCTCACTGATATTCTTAAACTATGTAAACCGTGTTTGTTTTGACGTGTGGAAGCGTCACAGCTGTTCTTCAAGGATCTTCAGACTGCTGCACGTCCCCGACTCTCCCAGCGTTCCCAGTGCACCCAGTTACAACGTCCAGGCAATGCCCCGGTCCCGTCTCCATGGTTACGCTCCAACGTTAACTTTCAGATTGATAAAGATTTAAAGGGGAATTTCTCTTTTTTTAACATGGGGTGTTTTCCTGTAATGTTGTTAATCTGAGGTTGGTTGTTTACACCCGGACCAGAATATTTAGATTTACAGGTTTTCATCATCATTAGGGCTGGGAAAAAATATCGATATGCTGAAATATCGCAATATTTTCATATGCAGATTTCATATTGATACTTAAAAACGCGGTATCGATCTATTTTACCAACGAAATCTTGCAAGATTTTATCGTTCTCTTGCAAAATCTTGCAAGATTTCACGAAAGTCAGATTTCGTAGCAGGACTACAAAATCTCGCGAGATTTCGTTAGTTAAATAGATCGATGTCGCGTTTCTAATATTGATATATCAGCATATGAAAGTATTTCAGTGTATCAATATATTTTCCATCTCTAATCATCATAAATAAAACTTCCACCTGAGATCCGTCTGCACATGGAACATTTTTGTGTTTCCGTGCAGCGGTGCGACCACTGCACGGCCTGCGTGGCATGAGGCGGCGTTGCCATGGCGACGGTTTTCTCTGACCTGCACGACGTCTTTGACCAGCGTCTTGTCGGTGCTGATCTTGGCGCGCTGCAGGCCGCTGATGTTCTCCCCGATCCAGGTGATGAGGGTGAACTTGGCCCGCTTGCTCATGGCGTCTCCCGTCGTGATGCGGACGAAGCCGAACAGACGAGCGTCGTCTGGGGACGGGAACAGACGGGGGTCAAAACAGTCACCAACTACACATGGAAACCAGTAAAATGTTCACTTTCCACGTAAACATGAAACGTTTCCGGCTTCTCAGATATGACCCTCAAAAATGGTTTTTCTGTTTAAGTGAGGTCGGCCAAAATGTCCTCACTTTGTTGGTTAAAAGCACAAAATGTTACAATGTAGCAAGTACAGGAACACACACACACACACACACACATTAATAACATAAATCTAAGTCATAAATAATAGTGACAGCGAGGGATGCAACAATATATCGATACACTGAGATATCGCGATACTTTGGTAATATTGTATTGATATTAAAATTCAAAGTAACCCCCAGGCCAGACAACATCCTGCGGGCAGACCAGACCCCTCCCAGCGTGGAGGACCCCCATGAGGAAGCAGTGGAGCTAAAACTACAAGATTTAAAAAGCAGAAGAAGGAACCAAAACAGGGGTTTATAAAAACGTTGGAGGTTAAAAACGGTAAAACAGAAGAAGTAAAAGAGAAAATGAAATGTTTATGATGTTTATTTTTAACCCTTTCCTTCCTGATGTGAGGTCTGAGGGTGGGGTTCTGGTCCAGACTCTCAGCGGTCCAGATCTGAGGAACCTGGACTTTGCTCTGGAATTAAAATTCCTCACGTTGTCGCCAGTTTCCAGTTTAATCCTCCAGCATTACGGCTGCGACCTGACGGAGGTTTTACACGTAAAGGCCGGTCACATGACCTGCCGGGCACGTGCACGTGGTTGCTGGGCGTGTGCACGTCGTTAATCTATGTATAAACATAAATACACCCCCCCCCCTCTCTCTCCAGCCGAAGTTGAACTCACTGCTTCTTTGCAGCCAGAAGTATTCAGGTCAGCCGCCGCCGAGAGGAAAGCTTTAGTAGACCCGCCTGATGCTGGTCCATGAGTCTGCAGGTCTGCTGGTCTACAGGTCTGCTGGTCTGCAGGTCTGCTGGTCTGCTGGTCTGCAGGTCTGCAGGTCTGCAGGTCTGCTGGTCTGCAGGTCTGCTGGTCTGCAGGTCTGCAGGTCTGCTGGTCTACAGGTCTGCAGGTCTGCAGGTCTGCAAGTCTGCTGGTCTACAGGTCTGCAGGTCTCAGGTCTGCAGGTCTACAGGTCTGCAAGTCTGCTGGTCTACAGGTCTGCAGGTCTGTGGGTCTGCTGGACTGCTGGTCTGCAGGTCTGCTGCTATGCTGGACTGCAGGTCTGCTGGTCTACAGGTCTGCAGGTCTGTGGGTCTGCAAGTCTGCTGGTCTACAGGTCTGCAGGTCTCAGGTCTGCTGGTCTACAGGTCTGCTGGTCTGCAGGTCTGCTGGTCTACAGGTCTGCTGGTCTGCAGGTCTACAGGTCTGCAAGTCTGCTGGTCTAAAGTCTGCAGGTCTCAGGTCTGCTGGTCGACAGGTCTGCTGGTCAGCAGGTCTGTTGGTCTACAGGTCTGCAAGTCTGCTGGTCTACAGGTCTGCAGGTCTCAGGTCTGCTGGTCTACAGGTCTGCAGGTCTCAGGTCTGCTGGTCTACAGGTCTGCAGGTCTGTGGGTCTGCTGGACTGCTGGACTGCAGGTCTGCAGGTCTCAGGTCTGCTGGTCGACAGGTCTGCTGGTCTGCTGGTCTGCAGGTCTGCTGGTCTGCTGGTCTACAGGTCTGCGGGTCTGCTGGTCTGCTGGTCCACCAGGTCTGCAGGTCTACGGGTCTGCTGGTCTGCAGGTTCCAGGTCTGCAGGTCTTTTACCAGCTTCCAGCTTTGTTGGAGATGATTTGGACTCTTCTGATTGGTCAGACATCTGATGACATCATCGGTGGGCGTGTGACATAACTGAACATGGCAGCTCCGACCCAGACCTGAAGGACCACAGATGCATCCTTTCAGACTGCAGGAACCTTCTGGAGTTCCTAGAACCTTTTCAGGAACCAGGAGGTTTTTTTGGTGCCTTCGAACATAAAGGAACCAGGAACCTTGGACCTCAGCTCCTAGAACCTCTCTGATCCTAGAACCTCTCTGATCCTAGAACCTCTATGATCCTAGAACCTCTCTGATCCTAGAACCTCTCTGATCCTAGAACCTCTCTGATCCTAGATCCTCTCTGATCCTAGAACCTCTCTGATCCTAGAACCTCTCTGATCCTAGATCCTCTCTGATCCTAGAACCTCTTTGATCCTAGAACCTCTCTGATGCTAGATCCTCTCTGATCCTAGAACCTCTTTGATCCTAGACCCTCTCTGATCCTAGAACCTCTCTGATGCTAGAACCTCTCTGATCCTAGAACCTCTCTGATCCTAGATCCTCTCTGATCCTAGAACCTCTCTGATGCTAGACCGTCTCTGATCCTAGAACTTCCCTGATCCTAGAACCTCCCTGATCCTAGAACCTCTTTGATCCTAGAACCTCTCTGATCCTAGAACCTCTCTGATGCTAGAACCTCTCCGATCCTAGAACCTCTCTGATGCTAGACCGTCTCTGATACTAGATCCTGTCTGATCCTAGAACCTCTTTGATCCTAGACCGTCTCTGATCCTAGACCCTCTCTGATCCTAGAACCTCTCTGATCCTAGAACCTCTCTGATGCTAGACCGTCTCTGATCCTAGAACCTCTCTGACCCTAGAACCTCTCTGACCCTAGATCCTCTCTGATCCTAGAACCTCTCTCATCCTAGAACCTCTCTGACCCTAGATCCTCTCTGATCCTAGAACCTCTCTGATCCTAGAACCTCTCTGATCCTGGAACCTCTCTGATCCTAGAACCTCTCCGATCCTAGAACCTCTCTGATCCTAGAACCTCTCCGATCCTAGAACCTCTCTCATCCTAGAACCTCTCTCATCCTAGAACCTCTCTGACCCTAGAACCTTCCTGTCCGGATGCTACTTGTGTCACAGTCATCTAGAATCCTACAGCCAAGGTTTCAGGAGTCTTCAGGTCCACGTCCAGGTCTGGCAAGGTGGGTCCAGATGTCCAGGCAGGGTTCCCACTCTTTCTTGTTACTATTTTCCAGAACATTTCCAGGACATTTCCAGCTGAGTCACAGTGGAGGATCAAGTCCACCCGACCTCTGGAGAGTTGGTGTTTTCTACCGCGGCTCGATGCACGACGTCGCTCCAGCAGCTCCTCGTCTCTCATGGACGAACTTTCTAATCCGGGTGTGTTTCGTGGTTCTGACTCAGTTCTTCCATCGTTTCATCTTCAGGCAGTTCGAAGCCGCCGTATCACCGAAACCTGCGCAGGTTATTTGTTCTCCTCCAGGTGCTCCTCCGTGAGTCCGACAGAAACTCTGAACATGTCTGAGCTGCAGGACAAAGACCCCGGTTCTATCGGAGCGCATGTCCTCACACACTTCCTGGTGTGTGTCCATCTGAGATCCGGAGGACACCAATGACAGGTTAGCGTGGACAGAGGAGTCATGTGACCCAGCAAACTGATCTGAAGTCAGCTTCCAGCCAGAAACGTCACCTGGAAGCATCTTCACCACATCGGGATCCTTAGTCCTGGTCCTCAGTCCTGGTCCTGCAGGTTTGACGAGTCTCCCTGCTGCTACACACCTGAGTCCTTTAGAGGGAGTGTTGCAGCAGGGAGACTTTTTAAACCTGCAAGACCAGGACTGGAGATCCTGTCCAGGAGTGTCTGCAGCTGTCCAGTCCAGCTGAGGGACAGAGCGGCCGTCCCCCTGCTGGACGGGACAGACCAGATTCCCGCTGCAGACGGGACAAAGATGAGCTGTGTTTTACATTTTCAGTCATTTTCTGACATCATGGACGGTCCTCGTCCTTCTATCGCACCTGCAGCAGCCTCACCTGGTTCCACGTCGAGAATCCCCCCCCCCCACCGATAAAGAGACAACAGATGTCTATTGTGTCTCATTCATCACTGTTCAAGCTGCTGAATGAAACCTCGTCCTGACCTTAAACACACCGTCCCACCCACTTCCTCCTTCTGCTGTCTCTTCCTGGTTTATCCGAAGCCCTGCTGACTCTGATGATTACCTTAATCTGATTACAATAATCTGATCATTACAGTAATCTGATTATTACAGTGATCTGATTAAAACAGAAATCGAATTATTACAGAAATCTGATTATTACATTAATCTGATTATTACAGAAATCGAATTATCACAGTAATCAGATTATCACAGAAATCAGATTATTACAGTAATCTGATTATAACAAAAATCTGATTATTACAGAAATCAAATTATCACAGTAATCAGATTATTACAGTAATCAGATTACTACATAAATCTAATTATTACAGCAATGGATTATTATGGAAATGTGATTATCACAGTAATTAGATTATTCCAGAAATCTGATTATGACAGTAATCAGATTATGATAGTAATCTCATTACAGAAATCAAATTACAGTAATGTGAATACAGAAATCTGATTACAGTAATCTGATTGTCACAGTAATTTGATTAATACAGAAATCTGATTATTACAGTAATCTGATTAATACAGAAATCTGATTATAGTAATCTGATTGCTGTCAGTTGTCTGGTTCTCGTGGTCATGCAAATTGACTCGGTTTTTCAATAAAACCGTTTTCTGATTATGTCTTTAATGTTGAAGGTAAACTGGAGTTCCATGAACATCTGGACTGGAATCGGTTCAAGAATCGTGCCGACACCATCTCTGCTGGAAAGTTGTGACTGTTGTGAATAATATGTCAGTGGGATAAAAATCTAAAGGAAGCGTGTTCTGTTTTCAGTGAAAGTTATAGCTGAATCTTCATCGGACTCGTCTGCAGCAGCTCCTCCTACAGCTCAGCAACTTCACAGCTAAATAAGGAAGACGAGCCGCAGCCGGAGGTGAGGAGTCATCTCTGAACAGGAACCAGCGAGCTGCTCTGAGACTGGTTGCAACACAGGAATGTATTAGTATCAGGAAGAGAGAGCAGCAGGGCTCTGCCTCAGGCTGCGAGTTTGAAGCCGAGAAGAGCCGCATCAGAAACTGCCACGCCCAAAGATGCTGGACTTTCTCAGGAGGAACTTCCACGAAGAAGAAGCGAGACATGATCATGTCTGAAAGTCAACTGAACAAGCAAACATGAGGGTCATAAACGCCGCAGGGCGGTGTCCTTAAACCAGGAAGTGCTTCTATGAACACACCAGAACGCTGAAAGTGAACGTGACATTTTCTAAACCTGCTGACCTGCAGGTCTGACCTGTGAAACTGATTATGCAACAGTGCACGCGGAGCTGGATGCTCTGACAGCGAAGGCCACAGAGCCGAAAGCCGCAGAGCAGAGTCTTAAGAGATTAGAGCTCTGCGGAGTCAGGCTGGAGCCGTCAGCCCGTCAGGGAGCAGACCCCGCCAGGCAGGACGCTCCTCACCTGCGCGCGGGCAGGGCGCTCCTCACCTGCGCGCGGACGGGACGCTCCTTACCTGTGCACAGCTTCTTGAAGTCGTCATACTCGGTCCCCTGTCCCGCGGGCACGATCGTGGAGCCCTCGTACTTGAAGGCGGTCCTGGAAGATGCACATTGCGTTATTACAACCTCACCATGTCTGCATCAGAGCCATTTCACAGTCCGGAGCGGCGCGCGACGTCTGAAGACGGAGCGCGAGCCCCACAGTCCCGTTCTCCGGTCTGAATACAGGACAAAGGAAATTACTTCTGCGCTGCTGGGCCCCGAGCTGCGCGTGGGGGTGGCCCACGGGCGTCCAGGGCGCACCAGGCGCGTCTCAGGGCCGGGAAAGACCGGGTCTGAGACCTGATCTGAGACCGGGTCTGAGACCAGGTCTGAGACCAGATCCTGCAGGCTCAGAGATCAGGACTGAGCCGAGCCCGCGCGAGCAGGTGCAGCTCTGTTCTGGGAGAAAGTTCGCCCGTCTGGGCCAAAATCCAGGAGGCAGGAGATGAACGTGTCCCCGCCGGAGCTCCACACAGACCCGGCTTCATTTCTCAACTTATCCGGAAAAAATCAGGCGCATAAAACGGCGCAGTGGGCGTCACACGCGCTCTCGGTCGGATTAGACCGAACAAACGCCGGAGCTCAGATTTACTAGGAAGTACTCCACAGTACTGGTCGCATCTCCGGGTTTGCTGGGGGGGATGCAGGAGGGAATCTTACCAGTTGGTCTCCGTGTTGTCGTCCCGCACCTCGTTGTAAGCTTCTCTGCAAGCCTCCTTATCGATCGTGGTTGCCATTTTCGGGTCAGCGGATCAGAATCAGGGCGGAATCGGTGTAAAGTGGGGCGTTAGTCGGTGAGAGCTGCTAAGTTGATGCTACGCATCAGATGAGTGATCGGGGAGTGGAGCTGCTCCGCGAGGCTGCTGCGGCGACGCTGAGCCGGAGACTAACGGGAGGAGGCGGCTCTTCCTCTGCGACCAGCGCGGATCATTTCCTGGATTCAGTCTCCGCTGAATGGGCGGTGGTGAAACGACTCAATCAGGCTGCCAGCAGACACGAACACAAGCCCCCAGACGCCGCTTTCACCTCCTCCTGCTCGATGATCGTCCCCGAGGGCCGCTGTCAAGCCGGAACGCCTCGCTTCTAGTTCCCAAAAGTCTTTTCAAAATAAGACAGCAGGCGCTCCTGCTGGATGAGCTGAGGCTGGAGGGAAAGGCGGAACACATCTCACTTTGTTTTTTTCAGGTGATTGACATTATTTCCCCTATAATGGCTCCAAATCAGCAGAGTTAAAACTTTAACAAGGTCAAGTCAAGGTCTTATCCCTGTGAAGGGCAAGTTTGCAGCCAGCAGTCAGTACATTCACACAAAGCAAAAATCAACATCACATAGACAAAAAAAGCACAATAAAAACAATAAAAACACATAATAGAGCATTTTAAAAGCCAATGGCAGCAGAAACAGAGGTGCTTTTGGGCCTTTTTGTTCCGCATGCTGACATACTGAATCTGCGGCCGGATGGGAGCATGAAGGGCGACGGTTAGCCAGGATGGACCGGGCCTTCGTGAGAGTCCTGGCTCCAAACAGCAGTGCTAAGTCAGTGAGGGCTGCACCTGAGATTTTACCGCAGATCTGAACAATACTCTGCAGTCTGTTCCTGTTTTTGATGCTGAGGGACCCAGAAAGGACAATGTTCAAACAGGTTCAATAAAACATTTTCATAAAAGTGCTGTCAACATTAAATTTCTTCCACTTCCTCAAAAAGTGTGAACGTTGGTGTGGCTTTTTACATTCAGCATCCACCTGGAGTTTGTTGTCATGACCGTACAAAGACAAAGGTACAGCCTGGTTATTAATGAGAACAGAAGGAGTAAAATTAGGGTCTTTCCTTAAATCAATTGTCATAACCTTTGTTTTAGACACACGGATATGCGGGGAGGAGGATTTACACCAATCAACAAATTCAAGAACAAGCAGCACTGGAACAGAACTGATTCACTCACGTGCACGTGGGTCAAAATACAGCAGTGTGTCACGACAACAAATCCACCTGGAAACCGAAGTTTTAGGAATACATCAGTTACTTTTTTTATATATATATATATATAGATATATATATATATATATATACACACAGTTGTCCTCCAAATCATTCATCCCCTTAAAGAAAAAAATCAGATGTCACTGAAATAAGTTGAAATTGACAAAAGTAATAATAAATAAAAATTTGGTGAAAATCATGACATTGAATTTAAATTGTTGTTCAACAGAAATATTAAAAACAAATGAACAAAAAAATAAAACAAGTAAACAACCATGATGGGGCTCCTGAACTAAAATGTTGGTGAGCAACAAGTCAGGTGTTTTCTGTAATGTCCAATCAGACGTCTGCACCTGCTGACAGGTATGTTGGTCCATGTTCATGGGAAAAGTGCTCGAATTTGTCTGGGACAGTTTTTTTTTTTTAAATATTCTTTTCAGCGATGAATCAAAAGCAATATTTTATTTCAATAAATTGTAATTTTGTATATTTTTATTTATTTATTATTACCTCTTTTTTTTAGCTTCTTCTTATTTAAATAACTATTGTGAATTTAGTATTTTCTTTATCTGGAGGGTATGAATAATTTTGAGATTAAAAAGTCATCTCATTGGAGCCTGACAAGTACAATAAGAAAAACCGACTTCCTTCTCCAACGAGTTTACATGTTAAACAGTAAATCCACTTTTTTCAAAGTGGTTTAAATTAAGCTTATTGAATATCTATCTGTTCACTGTCCTTTTTTCTTTTCTTTTTGCATTTAGATGAATGAACTTTGCAAAAGATCCCACAAGTCAAACTTCAGTCCATTTCACAGTTGGAATTAACCAATAGGAGATATATTTAATTTAAAAGAAAGAAAAGTACGTGAATTTACAACTTACACAAAACTGTAAAATGGGGGGGGGGGGGGGGGCTAACATGCTGTATGGAGGTTCCTGCTTTGCTGGGAACAAAGGACACGGTGCTTTTATTCTGAAGGCAAACCAGTTCATTTCCGGTATTTGTTTTACTAAGCAACGCAACTTTACAGTAGCGTGTAAACTGCAATCATTTAGTTTTGATAGTTTTATCTCAGTTTAATTGAATTCACCAGATTTGTTTTTGATTGCGTTTTAAAAAGCACGAGCGCACGCCAACGTGCACCTGCTTGTTCAGGACAAATATGTTCTTCATCATCATCATCAACAGGTTAAATACTCCAGTACACAGCCTGATACTCTGCAGCAGGCCAGTATCTGCATGTGTACCAGCTGCAGGAGGATCTGGACTTCATGGAGACCTGAGACTGGTTCAGTTCTCGACCCCGAAGCTTCAGCCGCTCTCATATCTGAGCCTGATGAGGATGAGGAAGATTCTTCATCCCAGAAACTGCTCAGTGAGCTGCTGCATCCTCCTGCCACCTGCTGGCTCGCCAACATCTCCTCACACTTCCAGGACCAGAAGGTCCCGCAGAACAAACTTCAGATGTGACCGCTCCCATCCAGGTGGAAATGGGTTCCCTGCAACATCACCTCACCTTCTCAGACGGGTCCTGGTCAGACTGGTCAGACTGTTTAAGAGTCTGTTTCACATGATGGCCGACGCTCTGACCTCATAAAGGTTTATAAGACTTCACTGATCTGTCAGAGTTCAGCAGCACGGAGGAAACACAGAGCTGGAAATGTGCAGATGTCAATATTCACCGGTGCACCCTGAACAAGAAGGTGGACTCCAGCAAAAAGGAACATTTTTCATTTATATAAACATTTATACTGTTAACTATTAACCAGAGGTGGAAAAAGTACAGAAAAACCGTAATTAAGTAAAAGTATCTTTACTTTGTTTAAATTCTACTCAGGTTAAAGCGAAAGTATCCATCTAAAAATGTACTTGAGTAAAAGTAAAAAAGTACTTAATTTAAAATGTACTCTGAGTAAAAGTTACTTAGTTACTTTCAGTTACTTGCTGTAAAAAAGGATGACTTATAAATCCAGTCCAACACTGATTCTGAGAAACTTTCACAATAAAAAAAAAAAAATTAAACCAAATCAAAGAATCCAAGATGGTGAAAACATCGAGCAAATCCTGATTAACACGCTGCTCTCTCGTCCTTCTCTTCAGTCAGTCAGTCATCATTTTCTGTACCGCTTATCCAGTTCAGGGTCGCGGGGGTTGCTGGAGCCTATCCCAGCTATTAGAAACATAAATCTTAAATTTAACTGTCTCAACAGAGCGGAGCAGTTTCTCTCTGTGCGCTGTAGGACGAAGCGTTTCTGGAGATCAATCAGATTTCATTCCACTCACTGCTGATTTACTGGTGTTACACTTCTGTTTTACTGCTATACATGTGCTTATATTGTTTTTTTTAATAGGTTTTGATTTGTGGGCTTCTGAATGACACCTGAATTTCCCCTTATGGGATCAATAAAGTTTCAATCAATCAATCAGTCAGTAATAAACAAATGAGCACAATGACTGCTTACTTTAAGAAATAAAAAAAGCTCATCCCGCCCCTGAATGCCAGCATTGGACAGCGAGTCAGCGTTAGCATGATGAAGTTGTTGCCTTGTGTGCGTTTGAACACACAGAGCTGCTGACATTTGGCGGGAATTCAACCCTCAGCCTCTGCCTCCGTCTCCATCTCCTGCTCAGCGTCATCATCATCATCATCAGTGGGATTTCCTTTCGACCGTTTCGACCGTTTCGAATGTTCGACCATAGACCGTTAATAGAGATGGCTGTAGAAGCCGGTCACATCTGAATAGAGGAAAGTGAAGCCAGGTGGGCGTGTCCCACCGTCGCCATCTTGCCCCGCCTCGTGTGTCGTCACTCCCAGAAAATACTAAAATGGGCAAAGTGCGGTCGCGGGGCAAATGATTGACAGCCAATGTGCTCTGGGCTAAATGCTAACCGAGCTAACGTGAAACTACCAGGAGCTAACGAAGATTAGCCTCCTAAGCAGCGGATAAAGGTCAGACATGTTTGGACTGTTAGCTGCTAAAAACCAGCAGCGGCCTGAACGACGAAGCTGGATGAACCCGGGATTTCTCTCTGGTACCTGGTTAACCTAACCAGACATCTGCGGTCTGGATAAACGGTACTACGAAGCTGGTTATCAACTGAGTAACTCAATCAGGGTTTTTCAATCTTAATTAGTGCACGCTCACATAAAAGTTTGAAGCGTCTGACCAATCAAACATGGAGAAACAGAGAGAGACATATTTCACCATGGAGGAGCAGACGATGATATTTCAGAAGTATGAGGAATTCAGGATCATCATTCCTGAGTGATGACACGACATGATCATTCAGGAATGAGAATAAATGGCTCCATTTATGCTGCAGCAACACAGTCGCCATAGCAACAGCAGGAAGGAATGCTTGCTGTTAATGCGCAAGTCCGTGAGATCGTACGATCATGGAACAATATCGGACTCTGATCATTTAGTGTTACTTCATCACACTACAGCTTCCTCAGTGTATTTGCTTCTCATACTGTACATGTAGATAATTCAGGCTCATGCCGTGCACGTGTTGTAACTCTTCACCATGATGTCATGGGTGGGTGTGGCTTCATAAATTCATGTTTTCTGCATGTGTGACCTCTTAATTATTTCAGATGCAACTCCAGCGGCGCAAGACGATCATGGGAACAAGAAAAGAACAAATACAAGAATATAAAATCCAAACCGGCCAGTGACGAGATTCTACGTCGCCTCTTTGTATGAATGGAATTTCATTTAATATTCGTGCAGCCGCAGGAAAAAGTGGGTATTACAAAGACATGTTTTTGCATACGTTTCAGCGTCGCCAACGGTGTGGATCAAACTCTCAATGAATGAATGAATGACTAAATGAATGAATGAATGAATGAATGAATGAATGAATGAATGAATGAATGAATGAATGAATGAATGGATGAATGAATGAATGGATGAATGAATGATGTTTTACTGAATGGGACCATGGGCATAATTTGCCTACAAATATTAAGCTATTCAGCTACATCAGTACAGCACTCTTTTTTTTTTTTTTTTACTCGAGGTGATGCGTTGTTTTATATCAAAATTAACTCAATGAGTCCAACATTAATAAAACCTCAGTGTGATGCTCTGCATCGCACGTCGGTGCACTGTAATGCGTTACATTTATGTCCGGCTCCAACAGCTGACAGATGTAACGGAGTCCAGCAGAGGAAAACCTACATCTTTCATATAAAGTGTCAGATGACAGATCAAAAATGTTGCACCATCTCTGAATATTCTCTCTCTTCTAAGAACTCCTCTCACCACACCGACAGAATCTTCTAAAAGTGGGCAGCCATTTTCCAAGAGTGCTGATTGGTCAGGGGGTGGTGCTTTTATACTCTGAGATCTCTTATCCAGAACTGAACCTGGTCCGGACCAGGTTAGGCGTTGAGCATAAGTCACCGGGCAGATAGAACCCGATCAGAACTGAACCAGCGTCATAGGACGAAAAACCCTGAAGTTACCTCCAGAAGAGACAATCCGGCTTCGTCGTACAGACACCATGTTGCTGCTCTGCTGCAGACTGAGACCTTACTGAGAGCTAACAAGGAGCTAACTGTTAGCCACCAGCCAGCAGGCCGACATCCGGGCTGCCACCTGTCAATCAAAAGGACACGCCTCTAATTACGCGTAATGTCAAGATTAAATATACATATACAGATATACATATATATATGAAATAAACATTTCAGCTGTAAACATGTTTATATCTGCTGTAAACATGTTTATTCCTGCTGTAAACATGTTTATATCTGCTGTAAACATGTTTATTCCTGCTATAAACATGTTTATTTCTGCTGTAAACATGTTTATATCT
This sequence comes from Atherinomorus stipes, assembly GCA_023101725.1. Taxonomy (NCBI): domain Eukaryota; kingdom Metazoa; phylum Chordata; class Actinopteri; order Atheriniformes; family Atherinidae; genus Atherinomorus; species Atherinomorus stipes. The sequence continues at coordinate 363,354 of JALJCO010010971.1, forward strand.
GCTGTAAACATGTTTATATCTGCTGTAACCATGTTTATTCCTAGTATAAACATGTTTATTCCTGCTGTAAACATGTTTATATCTGCTGTAAACATGTTTATTCCTGCTGTAAACCTGTTTATTCCCCCTAAAAACATGTTTATTTCTGCTATAAACATGTTTATTCCTGCTGTAAACATGTTTATTCCTGCTGTAAACATGTTTATTTCTGCTGTAAACATGTTTATTCCTGCTGTAAACATGTTTATTCCTGCTATAAACATGTTTATTTCTCCTATAAACATGTTTATTCCTGCTGTAAACATGTTTATATCTGCTGTAAACATGTTTATTCCTGCTGTAAACACGTTGATATCTGCTGTAAACATATTTATATCTGCTGTAAACATGTTTATTCCTGCTGTAAACATGTTTATTCCTGCTATAAACATGTTTATTCCTGCTATAAACATGTTTATTTCTGCTGTAAACATGTTTATTCCTGCTGTAAACATGTTTATATCTGCTGTAAACAAGTTTAATCCTGCTGTAAACATGTTTATATCTGCTGTGAACATGTTTTTTCCTGCTGTAAACATGTTTATTTCTGATATAAATATGTTTATTCCTGCTGTAAACATGTTTATTCCTGCTGTAAACATGTTTATTTCTGCTATAGATATGTTTATATCTGCTGTAAACATGTTTATTCCTGCTGTAAACATGTTTATATCTGCTATAAACATGTTTATTTCTGCTATAAACATGTTTATTCCTGCTGTAAACATGTTTATTTCTGCTGTAAACATGTTTATTCCCGCTAAAAACATGTTTATTCCTGCTGTAAACATGTTTATTCCTGCTGTAAACATGTTTATTCCTGCTATAAACATGTTTATTTCTGCTATAAACATGTTTATTCCTGCTATAAACATGTTTATTTCTGCTGTAAACATGATTATTCCTGCTGTAAACATGTTTATATCTGCTGTAAGCATGTTTATTCCTGCTGTAAACCTGTTTATATCTGCTGTAAACATGTTTATTCCTGCTGTAAACATGTTTATATCTGCTGTAAACACGTTTATCACTCTCTCTCTTCTAAGAACTCCTCTCACCACACCGACAGAATCTTCTAAAAGTGGGCAGCCATTTTCCAAGAGTGCTGATTGGTCAGGGGGTGGTGCTTTTATACTCTGAGATCTCTTATCCAGAACTGAACCTGGTCCGGACCAGGTTAGGCATTCAGCATAAGTTACCGGGGAGATAGAACCCGATCAGAAGTGAACCAGCGTCATAGGACGAAAAACCCTGAAGTTACCTCCAGAAGAGAAAATCCAGCTTCGTCGTACAGACACCATGTTGCTGCTCTGCTGCAGACTGAGACCTTACTGAGAGCTAACAAGGAGCTAACTGTTAGCCACCAGCCAGCAGGCCGACATCCGGGCTGCCACCTGTCAATCAAAAGGACACGCCTCTAATTACGCGTAATGTCAAGATTAAATATACATATACAGATATACATATATATATAAAATAAACATTTCAGCTGTAAACATGTTTATATCTGCTGTAAACATGTTTATTCCTGCTGTAAACATGTTTATATCTGCTGTAAACATGTTTATTCCTGCTATAAACATGTTTATTTCTGCTGTAAACATGTTTATATCTGCTGTAAACATGTTTATATCTGCTATAAACATGTTTATTCCTGGTATAAACATGTTTATTCCTGCTGTAAACATGTTTATATCTGCTGTAAACATGTTTATTCCTGCTGTAAACCTGTTTATTCCCCCTAAAAACATGTTTATTTCTGCTATAAACATGTTTATTCCTGCTGTAAACATGTTTATATCTGCTGTAAACATGTTTATTTCTGCTGTAAACATGTTTATTCCTGCTGTAAACATGTTTATTCCTGCTATAAACATGTTTATTTCTCCTATAAACATGTTTATTCCTGCTGTAAACATGTTTATATCTGCTGTAAACATGTTTATTCCTGCTGTAAACATGTTTATATCTGCTGTAAACATATTTATATCTGCTGTAAACATGTTTATTCCTGCTGTAAACATGTTTATTCCTGCTATAAACATGTTTATTCCTGCTATAAACATGTTTATTTCTGCTGTAAACATGTTTATTCCTGCTGTAAACATGTTTATATCTGCTGTAAACATGTTTAATCCTGCTGTAAACATGTTTATATCTGCTGTAAACATGTTTTTTCCTGCTGTAAACATGTTTATTTCTGCTATAAATATGTTTATTCCTGCTGTAAACATGTTTATTCCTGCTGTAAACATGTTTATTTCTGCTATAAATATGTTTATATCTGCTGTAAACATGTTTATTCCTGCTGTAAACATGTTTATATCTGCTATAAACATGTTTATTTCTGCTATAAACATGTTTATTTCTGCTGTAAACATGTTTATTCCCGCTAAAAACATGTTTATTCCTGCTGTAAACATGTTTATTCCTGCTGTAAACATGTTTATTCCTGCTATAAACATGTTTATTTCTGCTATAAACATGTTTATTCCTGCTATAAACATGTTTATATCTGCTGTAAACATGTTTATTCCTGCTGTAAACATGTCTATATCTGCTGTAAACATGTTTATTCCTGCTGTAAACATGTTTATATCTGCCGTAAACATGTTTATTCCTGCTGTAAACATGTTTATATCTGCTGTAAACACGTTTATCACTGCTGTAAACATGTTTATATCTGCTGTAAACACGTTAATTCCTGCTGTAAACATGTTTATATCTGCTGTAAACACGTTTATTCCTGCTGTAAACATGTTTATATCTGCTGTAAACATGTTTATTCCTGCTGTAAACATGTTTATATCTGCTGTAAACATGTTTATTCCTGCTGTAAACATGTTTATATCTGCCGTAAACATGTTTATTCCTGCTGTAAACATGTTTATTTCTGCTATAAACATGTTTATTCCCGCTGTTAACATGTTTATATCTGCTGTAAACATGTTTATTTCTGCTGTAAACATGTTTATATCTGCTATAAACTTGTTCATTTCTGCTATAAACATGTTTATTCCTGCTATAAACATGTTTATTCCTGCTGTAAACACGTTTATATCTGCTGTAAACATGTTTATTTCTGCTGTAAACATGTTTATTCCTGCTGTAAACATGTTTATTTCTGCTGTAAACATGTTTATATCTGTTGTAAACATGTTTATTTCTGCTGTAAACATGTTTTTTTCTGCTGTAAACATGTTTATATCTGCTGTAAACCCAGGTTTTAACATGTGCGCTACCATGATAAAAAGCCAGCAACAATAGGCTTTATACACAGCTCTACTACTTCCTGAACTTAGTACTGCACCTTTGTTTCCTGTCTTTCATGATTGGATGAACTGATTAAACCAGGTGTGTCTGACCACAGCAAATGATCAGACACACCTGGGGTTCTAGGGTCAGAGAGGGTCTAGGATCAGAGAGGTTCTAGGATCAAAGAGGTTCTAGGATCAGAGAGGTTTTAGGATCAAAGAGGTTCTAGGATCAGAGAGGGTCTAGGATCAGAGAGGTTCTAGGATCAGAGAGGATCTAGGATCAGAGAGGTTCTAGGATCAGAGAGGGTCTAGGATCAGAGAGGTTCTAGGATCAGAGAGGTTCTAGGATCAGTGAGGACCTAGGATCAGAGAGGTTCTAGGATCAGAGAGGTTCTAGGATCAGAGAGGGTCTAGGATCAGAGAGATTCTAGGATCAGAGAGGTTCTAGGATCAGTGAGGATCTAGGATCAGAAAGGTTTTTGGATCAGAGAGCTTCTAGGATCAGAGAGCTTCTAGGATCAGAGAGGTTCTAGGATCAGAGAAGGTTTAGTTTAGTTATCAGAACTACGTTCTCCATCAGTCTGTGTTGGAACATGAGGGAGGAGCTTGATAGGAACCATGTTTGACACAATCGTCTGAGACAGACACATTTATGCCCCAGATCATCTGATACAAACTGAGGTTTCTCATCTCTGTTATTCAAAGCTGTTATAAAGCTGCTGACCAGCTTTCCATCATCATACGTATCTCGTAACGTCTTGTTTACCTTTGGTTGAAGTACGGCCAGATACAGGGTCCGTGCGGCAGCCGCAAATTCTACTGCCCCACTCTGCAGCTGTATTTGGTCATTAAATTAGTATAAAATAATTACTTTTGGACATTTCAGAATAGTTCTGGATTTGGGACGTGTACCATTGTGATGGATTTAATAATGAATTGGTACACTCCTGTTGTAATAGTTCTTGTTGTATTTACGATCTCGGTAAACAGTGTGAGGCTTTTTAAATATGGCAGGTCTGGAAGAAGCGGAGATCACGCAAGGGGCGGGGCTTACCAGTTCTACCAATCACCAAACATCTACGTATTTCGGTTCCTATGGAACCCCCAAAATACCCTGCCTCGTACTAGGAGCTGAAAAGGTTCTAGGAACTGAGGTCCGAGGTTCCTGGTTCCTATGTGTTCGAATGCACCAAAAAACGTCCTGGTTCCCAAAAAGGTTCTAGGAACTCCAGAAGGTTCCTGCAGTCCGAAAGCGCCTAATGTGGTTGTTGTCACGGCAGCCAGGTGACCGCGGGTCCCTCAGCTGTCCCAACACTGCAAAAACACAAATCTTACCAAGTATAGTTTTCTAGTTTCTAGTAAAAATATCTCATCACACATCCATTCGTAGACTTTTTTAGGGTTTAAAACTTATTTTAAGTGTTATGAAGATTTTTTTGCTTGTAATACGCCCCCAAAAATTCTGTCAATGGAACAAGCAAAATTTTCTTGATAAGATTTCTTAAAATAAGATGCATTGTCTTAAAAAGTTCCTATATCTCACTGAAATGTTTCTCTTTAGGTAATTTTGTCTTATATTGAGTGTGATGAGATATTCTGACCAGAAACTGGAAAAATATACTTGGTAAGATTGGAGTTTTTGCAGCATGGAGGAAAGCATGGAATTGGTCTTCCTGTAATTATTAAAGACTGAAAACAAAGTCTTGTTTGGAAGAATAAAAAGGCACTGCGGGGTTCTTATGCACGTGTTTTATGAGTTGACTCATTATTATTGTAATTATTAAGGTATGATTGTATTTTTGTAATGTACAACATTCATTGTGCTTTTTAAAAAAAAAAATTCATGTTATGTAAATTGTCATTTTAAACTGTTGTTGAGGACCCCACTAGCAACCACTGTCTGGAAGCTAACGGAGATCCTAATGACACGTAAAAGAATGATAAAAAAAAAAGTTTGTTTTTCATCTGTAAATGCCTTTAATTGTTATTAATAATATTAATAACAATAATATATATATATTTTTTATACTTGTATGATCCCCGAGGGGAAATTAGGGCTCTGCATTTTACCCATCCCTGTACAGTAGTCACAGAGAGCAGTGGGCTGCTACTTAAAGCGCCCGGGGAGCAGTTGGTGGGGGGCTTAAAGACCTTGCTCAGGGTAGAGTGCCTAGAGAGAGGAGAGCAGGATGACGCACCTTGTCTCTCTCAAGGCACTCTAGCTCAAGGGTCCACAGAGGTACACCCAGGGGTCGTGTTGGGGAATCGAACCCGGGTCCTCCGCGCCCAAGCCCATGACGCTACCACTGGGCTATCCACTTAATAATAATAAATACTATTAATAATAATGATGTTGTTGTTGTTGTTGTTTCTGGATTACTCAGCGTAACATGAATCAGGGCCTGAAATTCACTGCGGGATTGCGGGAATCGCGCATACCATCAATTCCCGCAAACTTCGGTCTTATAATGCGGGAAATTCCCGCTTGCAATTGCAGCGACGTAATGTGCAGTGAGCGTTTGCATCGGAGCCATAAAATATCGAAGGATAAAGGACTCAACACATTGAGGCGACGCCGCTCCCTCTCCTTTCATTCAGAAGGAGTGACGTCGCCTCCCGCGTCGGCCCTTTAGTAAAGCGCGCGCTCCCCTTCTCTCCCTCTCTGACCCGTCAGATGTCGCAGCTTCCCTCTTGTTGATAAACCAGCCATGGTTGGCGGATTTCCCGCCGGTAAGACGAAACTTTCACGGAGTCTTATAACGTAAATGTAACTTCGGGTCACCTGAAGGGAAGCTGGTCTGGACCAACACCAGTCGCTGTGGCGGCGCCGGTGTCGGTCTCGTTTACGACCCAAATCCTCCGGATCCTCAGGTAGCGCCGGTGCTGGTCACGGTACCAAGCAGCCCAAAGAAAAGTTCTGGCCTAACGGGCTCAGAATATCCGTGTTTGATCGTAATGATGGAGACACAAGCCGCTCAGTTTAATGTTGGTGTGATGAAACCAACATCAGCGCTGCGTCACCATTTCTCACATGGCAGCTGAATGTGAGATCGATTCATAGATAAAGATAATATTGATAAATAATAGTTTGATATTAGGAATACTTTATATTTTGACGCATAACCTAAAGAGCATTAAATATGTCATATTAAAAATCTAAATTTGGTATTATTTTGGAGAAAGAAGCTGATTTTGGAATGTTATGTAGAGAAGAGAGAACAGAACAGAGCTGGAAAAAAGAACCACCAGAACCACTGATTATAATTCTGCAGTTGAAAGATGCAACAGATTACTGCAATATGTCTTTTTATATTAAGTTGGTAAAAACTGATGATGGCTGATAAAGAGATTGGAGACGGGACAAGAGAGCAATGTAAGATGGAAACTAAGGAGGACGAAAAAAGACAAATTAATGCTCCTTATTAATCTGAGGTACGGGTAGGCTGTAAGACGTGGTAGCGCCCGTAAATATCCCCCCAAAGTATACAAATCCCCCCTGGTGAAGCATGTAGGGGAATTCCCCCCATTTTGAGAAGTGAATTTCAAGCCCCTGATGAATGGTACCTGACCCAAACGCTTCTTCTCTGTCACCATGATGCTGGTGTAGGAGTGAAAACGGTTCACGGTGAAATTCTGCTGAATGAGACAACAGCGCCCTCTGCTGTTACCAGTGGTACGTGCATCAGACCGCAGAGCATTGTGGGAAATCTTCAGAGCGACGCAGGTAACTGTGCTGGGATGCGCGTGGACATGTCAGAGTAGTTTCCAGTGGCGCAGTTTCAGAACCAGGCTGGGTTTTATGTGACATGCTGGGAGGAAACTGCGCCTCATCTTCCGCGAACTGGCGCTTCATTTATTCCGCTGTTGCCGGAGAACTCGTTAGCATGGTGAGCTAAGCTCTGCTAGCGTGTTTACAGAGGATGCCTGTTTGTTTGTTTGTTTACTTCAGGTGTGAGCCGCATCACCTGCCAACCTGGTGGCTTTCTCCATGAACGCAGGTACGAAGCTTCAGCTGAAATGTGGCTGTGTTTGCATTTTATTTACATCTGTTGTGTAAAAGAAAAGCTAAAGCTAACGCTCTGTTTCAGGTTCATCTCCGTCAGTCATGTTCTGTTAGCTTACCTATGAGGGGGTGTGTCCACGGTCTCCATGGTGACCCCACCCCATGTAACTGAAACTACATGAGACCTGCAGATTTGCCCATTCAAACACGTACAGGCTGCATGTGCAAACAGGTGAGGTCACCATGGAAACCACGTAGGGCTGTCACCAGGGCCGTAGCCAGAGGTTAAACCATGCTGAGGTCCACCATGTTATGTGGTCAGCACATCATTCAGGAGGGAAGAAACTATGTTTCACATAAACCACTCCTGCTCTGGCATGTCCCGATATAGAACAGAATAGAACAGAATAGAATAGAATAGAATAGAATAGAACAGAATAGAATAGAATAGAATAGAATAGAATAGAACAGAATAGAATAGAATAGAATAGAATAGAACAGACAGAATAGAACAGAACAGAACAGAATAGGACAGAACAGAATAGAATAGAATAGAATAGAATAGAATAGAATAGAATAGAACAGAAAGGAAGAATAGGAAGAAAGGAAGAAAGAAAGAAAAAAAAAGAAAGAAAAGAATAGAATAGAAAGAAAGAATAGAATGAATAGAATAGAATAGAAAGAATAAGAAAGAAAGAATAGAATAGAAAGAAAGAATAGAGGAGAGGAGAGGAGAATAGAAGAGAAAGAGAGAGAGAGAATAGAATAGAATAGAATAGAATAGAAAGAATAGAATAGAATGAATAGAATAGAAAGAATAGGAAGAAAGAATAGAATAGAATAGAATAGAATAGAATAAAAGGAAGAATAGGAAGAAAGGAAGAATAGAAAGAAAGAAAGAAAAATAGAATAGAATAGAATAAAAGAATAGAATAGAATAGAATAGAATAGAAAGAATAGAATAGAAAGGAAGAATGGAAAAGGAAGAATGGAAGAATAGGAAGAAAGGAAGAATAGGAAGAAAGGAAGAATAGGAAGAAAGGACAGAAAGAAAGAAAGAACAGAAAGAATAGAATAGAATAGAATAGAAAGAAAGAAAGAATAGAATAGAATAGAATAGAATAGAAAGAAAGAAGAAGGAGAATAGGAGAAAGGAAGAATAGAAAGAAAGAGAAATAAAAAAAAGAGAATAGAAAGAGAAGAAGAAGGAAAAGAATAGAATAGAATAGAAAGAAAGAAAGAATAGAATAGAATAGAATAGAAAGAAAGAATAGAAGAAAGAAAGAAAGAATAGAATAGGGAAGAATGGAAGAAAGAAAGAATAGAATAGAATAGAATAGAAGAAGAATAGAATAGAAGAAAGAAAGAAAGAAAGAATAGAATAGAATAGAATAGAGGAAGAATAGGAAGAAAGGAAGAAGGAAGAAGGAAGAAGGAAGAATGGAAGAAGGAAGAAGGAAGAAAGGAAGAATAGAAGAAAGAAGAAGAAGAAGAAGAAGAAGAAGAAGAAGAAAGAAAGAAGAGAAGAGAAGAAGGAAGAAGGAAGAAAGGAAGAAAGAAAGAAAGAAGAAAGAATAGAAAGAGAAAGAAAGAAGAAAGAATAGAAAGAAAGAATAGAAAAATGAAGGGGAAGAAGGAAGAGGAAGTGGAAAGGATGGGAAGAAAGAAAGAAAGAAAGAAAGAAAGAAAGAATAGAAAGAAAGAATAGAATAGAAAGAATAGAAGGGAAGAATGGAGGGAAGAATAGAAGAAGAGAAAGAAAGAAAGAAGAATAGAAAGAAAGAAAGAATAGAAAGAATAGAATAGAATAGAAAGAATAGAATAGGGAAGAATAGGAAGAAGGAAGAATAGGAAGAAGGAGAGGAAGAATGGAGGGAAGAATAGGGGGGAAGAAGAAAGAAAGAATAGAATAGAATAGAATAGAATAGAATAGAATAGAAAGAATAGAATAGAATAGAATAGAATAGAATAGAATAGAATAGAAAGAAGGACAGAATAGGACAGAACAGGACAGAATAGAACAGAACAGAACAGAACAGAATAGAATAGAATAGAACAGAATAGAATAGAATAGAATAGAATAGAACAGAATAGAATAGAATAGAATAGAATAAAATAGAACAGAATAGGACAGAACAGAATAGAATAGAATAGAATAGAATAGAACAGAATAGAATAGAATAGAATAGAGTAGAACAGAATAGAATAGGACAGAACAGAATAGAATAGACGTCTTTATTGGCCTCCAGGTTGGGAAATTGTTGTTTCTCTTACCAACACAAACTCAGACATATAACTTTAGAAAAAATACACAGATATTTGTTCCTAAACTGTTTATTAAATGTAAGAACTAAAGAGTAGCAGTTAAAATAAACCCAAGTAAACTGATCATTAGTATCTATCCTGTCCTCTTCTTTTCTTCTTCGCTGTTAAAAGTCTTTATTTAACCGTCAGAGATACAAACTGAGACTGATGTTGTTGTTTATCTTATAAAAACAGATTTCTGTCATTTCTTTCTCTCTTGAATGGCGCGGAGGACCTGGGTCCCCGACACGACCCCTGGGTGAACCACTGTGGACCCCTGAGCAAGGTCCTTAACCCCCCACCAACTGCTCCCCGGGCGCTTTAAGTAGCAGCCCACTGCTCTCTGATACTCTCAGTACAGAGATGGTGAAATGCAGAGCCCTAATTTCCCCTCAGGGATCATACAAGTATAACAAACGAAAAAAAGAAGAATCTCAGAGTCTGTTATAAAGTCCAGACTGGTTTAGTAATGAGACACTTAACATAAAATGACATAATCACTTCTTAAAAAGTGTATATTCAAAGAAAATCCAGGTTTCCAGACTGTACCTGAAGTAGCTGCACGCTGATGCAATGAGAACCATGTAGACTCAGTCACAAACCCTCACCAGGTAACTTCAGTAAATATGAAGTCTACACAGATGATGATGATGATGATGATGAAGCTGACGTCACTGCAGCAGTGGAAGAAGTTCTGAATGAACTCTGCAAAGTAAAAAATATTACTCATAATACGCCATACTCAACTCTGTAATACATATATATATATATATATATATATATATATATATATATATATATGTATATATATATATAGACACAGGACGTGCACCAGTTTGACAGCTGCTGCTGTGACGTGACACACGACAGAGTCGGAGTGACAGAAAAAAAAAAAGAAAAGAATGCTGGTTAAACTGTGGTTGCTGTTACATAACTCAGTAAAATCAAAGCTCACATTAAATCATCTGTTGTTTAACAGTTTATTAGAAATCAATGTATTGGTTTTATTTGCTGTCCAACAGATAAAGAACCGAACTTTCCCATGATTTAGAGAAATGGAGAAATAACCAGGTTTCTTTTATTTTCACAGACATTTATAAATGATCAGTTCCTCATTAATTTGCTGTTAGTTGGTGTAGAAATGTCTGATAAATATCTTGTTTTAAAAATGTGATTGAAAGAATGTCTTTGATTAGAGCAGGTGTCATGATAAAGTAAAATAAGAATACATAAAAGGAAAATATATAACAAATGTGACACCTCCTGATCCCCCATTTCACCTTCAAGCTATGAAATAGGATTCAGAGTCAGATCAGGCTGGTGTGCTGATGACCCCCCCCCCCTCCGACCAGTGGTAGCCGAGGGGATCACTGGGGTCTGTCTTTTTCTCTTCAATTTGTATTCTATTATAGAAGTATCGGTTCGGGACTTGGTATTGTCCGATCTTTAAAATCTAATGACTCGGAATCGGGAGCAAAAAAGCCTGATGGGGACATCTCTGATCCTTTTGTCATTAAGTTTGACTTGTTCTGCAAAGCACAAGTTGAGGTATTTTTCTAATTTTGCATAAGGAATGAATATTACATCATGTATTGTTCAGCTTTAATATCAGTATCGATATTGGTTATCGGCCACATGAGTTTTAAAATATCGGCATATTTGCCAAAATTCCAATATTGGGCATCCTTATCCAAAACTGAACCATTATGGGCCCCAGAGGAACCCTGAGAGCAGAGGACAATTAAAATGAAATGAAAAATACTTTATTGATCCCAGAATAGAAATTTAATATTGTAAAAAGCTTTTTAAAAAAATATATATAACATATATATGAAATATTAATAAAACAACAATAATAATAATCAGTCAGTTTTGTTCTTCAGGGTGATGCTGCTGCAGGAATGAATTTCTGTATCTCTCCGTCCTACAGTGAACTTGACGCAGCCTCCCACTGAACACACTCTGTTGATTCTTCACCGTGTTGTGGAGAGGATGGGAAGTGTCCTCCATCATCTTCATCAGCTTGTGCAGCATTCTTTTTTGAACAATCATCTCCAGCGGCTCCCCAGCACAGAACCAGCTTTCTTGATCAGCTTGTTTAGTTTCTTCAAGTCTCTGGTCCTGGTTCTGGTCCTGGTTCTGGTTCTGATGCTGCTGCACCAGCAGATGTTGCAAAGCTGATTGCACTTTCAACAACAGACTTGTAGAAGATCTGCAACATCTTGGTGCAGACGTTAAATGATCTCAGCTTCCTTAAGAAGTAGAGTCTGCTCTGACCTTTCTTGTAGATGTAGTCAGTGTTGCATTTCCAGTCGAGTCTGTTGTCCAGCTGAACTCCAGGTATTTGTAGTTCTCCACCACCTCCACCTCCTCTTCCAGGATGTAGACAGGACTATGCTGCTTATTCTTGCTCCTCCTGAAGTCAACAATCATCTCTTTAGTCTTGCTGGTATCTAAGATGAGCTGATTGTTACCGCACCATTTCACGGATTCACGGATAATGTGTTCAGCTTACCTGACAGTCAAAGTTCAGAAGTGTTGTTGTCACATGCACAACAGGTAGTTGTCCTCTGTTCATTCTCCCCGAAAAGACGACAAATAAAATAATCACAGAGCAAACAATAAAAACAGCGATGATAATTAAAAGCAGCCGGGAATCTGTTCGGTGTGATGAACGTGTGCTGTCCGCTGTCACGGATGCAGATGCCGTCTGGAATAAAGCGTGACGTCATCCAGAGCAGCGTCAGGGTTTGGTGAGACGTTCACCACCGGTCGCACCAGCGTGACGTCATCATGGATGAACCGAACCGGATGAGTGACCCTCTGAAGATCAGCCAGTCATCCAAGGTCTGTTTGTCTTTCATTTACATGTTTTGATACCATTTTTCCCTCCAGATACCGGCCGATACCGAGTACCGATACCACTATATTATATAAAATAGTGATGTTCCAATATCACTTTTCTGCCAACCAAGTACAAGTACTGGCGTTTGAGTACTTGCTGTTACCGATTACCGAACCAAGTAGTTAATAAGGAAAAGGGAGAGGCGTTTCCTTTTTTTTTTGTTTAGTTTTGTTTTTAAATAAAGAGAAGCATCTCTGCGTGCTCAGGTGTGCATGTTGCTGCCCAACCACGACATTTAGCTAAATTATCTTACAGTCAGTTTTCAGAAAAACAGACATAAAAGCATGACATTTAGAAGCTTATAAACTTAAGCTTACATATATGTATGTATATATTAATTAGGGATGTGCACAACTAATCGATTAGTCGATTTGGTGAAAAAGTGGACGTTTGTTTTTAAAAGTGGTTTGTTCTGAATTCCGTTTCATTGAGCAGACACATGCTGCTGTATACAGCGCCGGTCTAACATCAGCGCCGCCCCTTTAAGAAGGAGTGATGACATGCAGCACTGTGTCCAATCAGCTGGCATGCAGTCAGAGTGGGGAGGGGGTTTGCAGCAGTAAACTCCACACAGCTCTTCCAGCTGCAGCAGAGTCCGTGTCTGCTTCACTACAGCGGGTAAAGAGGAGGGAGTTCCCCGGAGCGTCACCTCGCCTCCACCACCTCCACAGCTTTCACCGTGGAGACCAGACAGAGCAGCACGTTACTAAGCATCATAGAAATGTTGCTTCTGGAGCAAAAAGACCAGACTGGAAGATGAGGAACAGAACTGGTTTTGTTGCTACTTAATGCTCCTGTGGGGGAATGTTTGCTCCACGTAGCATCATGCTAAGTAAACACCAGCGCTGCTAGCAGCCGCCACATGAGCACAGACAGTCCAGTTCAGTCCAGTCAGTCCCAGATCAGTCCCAGATCAGTCCCAGATCAGTCCAACATCAGTCCCAGATCAGTCCCAGTTCAGTCCCACATCAGTCCCAGATCAGTCCCACATCAGTCCCAGATCAGTCCCAGTTCAGTCCCACATCAGTCCCAGTTCAGTCCCAGATCAGTCCCAGATCAGTCCCACATCAGTCCCAGATCAGTCCCACATCAGTCCCAGTTCAGTCCCACATCAGTCCCAGTTCAGTCCCAGATCAGTCCCAGTTCAGTCCCACATCAGTCCCAGATCAGTCCCAGTTCAGTCCCAGATCAGTCCCACATCAGTCCCACATCAGTCCCACATCAGTCCCAGTTCAGTCCCACATCAGTCCCAGTTCAGTCCCACATCAGTCCCACATCAGTCCCAGATCAGTCCCACATCAGTCCCACATCAGTCCCACATCAGTCCCACATCAGTCCCAGATCAGTCCCAGATCAGTCCCAGTTCAGTCCCAGATCAGTCCCAGTTCAGTCCCACATCAGTCCCACATCAGTCCCACATCAGTCCCACATCAGTCCCACATCAGTCCCAGATCAGTCCCACATCAGTCCCAGATCAGTCCCACATCAGTCCCAGATCAGTCCCAGTTCAGTCCCAGATCAGTCCCAGTTCAGTCCCAGATCAGTCCCACATCAGTCCCACATCAGTCCCACATCAGTCCCAGATCAGTCCCACATCAGTCCCACATCAGTCCCACATCAGTCCCACATCAGTCCCAGATCAGTCCCAGATCAGTCCCACATCAGTCCCACATCAGTCCCAGATCAGTCCCAGTTCAGTCCCACATCAGTCCCACATCAGTCCCACATCAGTCCCACATCAGTCCCAGATCAGTCCCACATCAGTCCCACATCAGTCCCAGATCAGTCCCAGATCAGTCCCACATCAGTCCCAGATCAGTCCCACATCAGTCCCAGATCAGTCCCAGTTCAGTCCCAGATCAGTCCCAGTTCAGTCCCAGATCAGTCCCAGATCAGTCCCACATCAGTCCCAGTTCAGTCCCACATCAGTCCCAGATCAGTCCAGTCCAGTCCAGTTCAGTCCCAGAACAGTCCTAGATCAGTCCCAGATCAGTCCCAGATCAGTCCCACATCAGTCCCACATCAGTCTCAGATCAGTCCCACATCAGTCCCAGATCAGTCCCAGATCAGTCCCACATCAGTCCCAGATCAGTCCCACATCAGTCCCAGATCAGTCCCAGATCCGTCCCACATCAGTCCCAGATCAGTCCCAGATCCGTCCCACATCAGTCCCAGATCAGTCCCAGTTCAGTCCCACATCAGTCCCAGATCCGTCCCACATCAGTCCCAGATCAGTCCCAGATCAGTCCCACATCAGTCCCAGATCAGTCCCACATCAGTCCCAGATCAGTCCCAGATCCGTCCCATCAGCTCAGTCCCAGATCAGTCCCAGATCAGTCCCACATCAGTCCCAGATCAGTCCCAGATCAGTCCCACATCAGTCCCAGATCAGTCCCAGTTCAGTCCCACATCAGTCCCAGATCCGTCCCACATCAGTCCCAGATCAGTCCCAGATCAGTCCCACATCAGTCCCAGATCAGTCCCACATCAGTCCCAGATCAGTCCCAGTTCAGTCCCACATCAGTCCCAGATCAGTCCCACATCAGTCCCAGATCAGTCCCACATCAGTCCTAGATCAGTCCCACATCAGTCCCAGATCAGTCCAGTCCAGTCCAGTTCAGTCCCAGATCAGTCCCAGATCAGTCCCACAGTTCAGTCCCAGTTCAGTCCCACATCAGTCCCACATCAGTCCAACATCAGTCCCAGATCAGTCCCAGATCAGTCCCAGATCAGTCCCAGTTCAGTCCCACATCAGTCCAGATCAGTTCAGTCCAGTCCAGTTCAGTCCCACATCAGTCCCAGTTCAGTCCCACATCAGTCCCACATCAGTCCTAGATCAGTCCCACATCAGTCCCAGATCAGTCCCAGATCAGTCCCAGATCAGTTCCTTCCTCCCTGATCCACTTTCTCTACTGTACAGTAAAGCACACCAGAGCCACACAATGATGAAATGAAACAGACAAGATAAAAACTGATGTGTGGAACCTGATATAGAAATAAGATCTCACACACGTTTTACAATTTCCCTTCGGGGGTAAAAATATTTGTTTTATTATTGATGACGTCACGATGACATCACGACTAGTTGATTAATCGATTTTGATTGGCCTGATAAGTTGACTTTGAAAATTACCAAAAATGCCCATCCTAAATATATATATATATATATATACTAATGTGTATATATACAGCTGTGTGAAAAAGTTTCCTCCTTCCTGATTTCTTACTTTTTGCATGTTAGTCTCACTTAAATGTTTCAGATCATCAAACAAATTTAAATATGAGACAAAGATAACACAAGTAAACACAAAATGCAGTTTTTAAATGAAGATTTTTATTTTTAAGGGGGGGGGGGATCCAAACCTCCATGTCCCTGTGTGAAAAAGTGATCTTCCCCTAAACCTAATACCTGGTTGTTCCACCTTAGTAGCAACAACTGCATCAAGCGTTTGTGATAACTGGCAGTGAGTCTTCTACAGCGCTGTGGAGGAATTTTGTTCCACTCATCTTTGCAGAATTGTTGTAATTCAGCCACATTGGAGGCTTTTCCAGCATGAACCGCCTTTTTAAGGTCATGCCACAGCATCTCAATGGGATTCAGGTGGGGACTTTGACTAGGCCACTCCAAAGTCTTCATGTTGTTGTTCTTAAGCCATTCAGAGGTGGACTTGCTGGTGTGTTCTGGATCATTGTTCTGCTGCAGAACCCAAGTGCGCTTCAGCTTGAGGTCACCAACAGATGGCCGGACATTCTCCTTCAGGATTTTTGGTAGAAGCAGAATTCATGGTTCCATTTACCACAGCAAGTCTTCCAGGTCCTGAAGCAGCAAAACAGCCCCAGACCATCACACTCACCACCACCATATTTTACTGTTGCTATGATGTTCCTTTTCTGAAATGCCGTGTTACTTTTACGCCAGATGTAATGGGACCTCCACCTTCCAGAAAGTTCCACTTTTGTCTCGTCAGTCCACAGAGTATTTTCCCAAAAGTCTTGGGGATCATCAAGATGCTTTCTGGCTAAACTGAGACGAGCCTTTATGTTCTTTTTGCTCAGCAGTGGTTTTGGTCTTGGAACTCTGCCATGCAGCCATTTTTGCCCCCCAGTCTCTTTCTGATGGTGGAGTCATGAACACTGACCTTCATTGAGGCAAGTGAGGCCTGCAGTTCTTTGGATGTTGTTCTGGGGTCTTTTGTGACCTCTTGGATGAGTCGTCGCTGTGCTCTTGGGGTCATTTTGGTCGGCCGGCCCCTCCTGGGAAGGTTCACCACTGTTCCATGTTTTCACCATTTGTGGATAATGGTGCACACTGTGGTTCTCTGGAGTCCCAAAGCTTTAGAAATGGCTTTGGGACCTTTTGGATAGATCTCAATGATGTGTTCCATGTTCTGAATTCTTGGATGGAGATGATGTTTGGAGGATCTTTTGGTCTACTTCACTTTGTCAGGCAGGTCCTATTTAAGTGATTTCTGATGGAGAACAGGTGTCACAGTAATCAGGCCTGGATGTGGATAGAGAAACTGAACTCAGCTTTCCAAAGATGATAAACCACAGTTCATTTATGTTTTAATGGGTGGGGGGGGGGGGGGGTGTCACTTTTTCACACAGTGCCAAGGAGGTTTGGATTTTTCCCCCCTTACTCATAAAAATCTTCATTCAAAAACTGCATTTTCTGTTTACTTGTGTTATCTTTGTTTCACATTAAAATTTGTTGGATGGTCTGAAACATTTAAGTGTGACAAACATGCAAAAAAAAATTAAGGAATCAGTAAGGAGGCAAACTCTTTTTCACACAGCTGTATATATATAATATAATCCATAAATATATACACTTACCAGCCACTTTATTAGGTACACCTGTCCAACTGCTCGCAAACGCAAATTTCTAATCAGCCAATGACATGGCAGCAACTCAATGCATTTAGGCATGTAGACATGGTGAAGATGATCTGCTGCAGTTCAAACCAGCATCAGAATGAGGAAGAACGGTGATTTACGTGACTTTGAACGTGGCATGGTTGTTGGTCTGAGTATTTCAGAAACTGCTGATCTGCTGGGATTTTCCTGAACAACCATCTCTAGGGTTTACAGAGAATGGTCCCAAAGAGAGGAAATATCCAGTGAGCAGCAGTTCTGTGGGCACAAATGCCTTGTTGATGCCAGAGCTCAGAGGAGAATGGCCAGACTGGTTCCAGATGATAGAAAGGCAACAGTAACTCAAATAAGCACTTGTTCCAACCGAAGTCTGCAGAAGAGCATCTCTGAATGCACAACACATCCAACCTGGAAGCAGATGGGCTACAGCAGCAGAAGACCACACCGGGTGCCGCTCCTGTCAGCTAAGAACAGGAAACTGAGGCTACAATTCACACAGACTCACCAACATTGGACAATAGAAGATGGAGAAATGTTGCCTTGTCTGATGAGTCTCCATTTCTGCTCCCAAATTCAGATGTAGGCTCAGAATTTGGTGTCAACAACATGAAAGCATGGATCCATCCTGCCTTGTATCAACGCTTCAGCTTGGTGGTGGTGGTGTCATGGTGTGGGAGAGATTTTCTTGGCCCACTTTGGGCCCCTTAGTACCAACATGGTGGTTTAACCACCACAGTCTACCTGAGCATTGTTGCTGACCATGTCCATCCCTTTATGACCACAGTGTAGCATCCTCTGATGCTGCTTCCAGCAGGAGAACGCGCCATGTCATAAAGATGACATCATCCAGCAGGAGAACGCGCCATGTCAGAAAGATGACATCATCCAGCAGGATAACGCACCATGTCATAAAGATGACATCATCCAGCAGGATAACGCACCATGTCATAAAGATGACATCATCCAGCAGGATAACGCACCATGTCATAAAGATGACATCATCCAGCAGGATAACGCACCATGTCATAAAGTGGGAATCATCTCAGACTGGTTTCTGGAACGTGACGATGAGTTCATTGAACTCAAATGGTCTCCACAGTTACCAGATCTCAATCCAACAGAGCAGCTTTGGGATGTGGTGGAACAGGAGGTTCTCATCATGGATGTGGTGGAACGGGAGGTTCCCATCATGGATGTGGTGGAACGGGAGGTTCCCATCATGGATGTGGTGGAACAGGAGGTTCCCATCATGGATGTGCAGTCGACAAATCTGCAGCAACTGCGTGATGCTGTCATGTCAATATGGAGCAAAATCTCTGAGGAATGTTTCCAGAACCTTGTTGAATCTATGACACCAAGGATTAAAGCAGTTCTGAAGGCAAAAGGGGTCCAACCCGGTACTAGCAAGGTGTACCTAATAAAGTGGCCAGTGAGTGTAAGTCTATAAATTATGCCAAGCGGGGGTATCGGCCGATCCTGATACCAGTCAAGGTTATTATAGTTAAGTAAAAGTAGGAAAAAAAAAAAAACATGAAAAAACATTTTCGTTAACTGAAATAAAAATGATAATTTAAAAAAAAAACGATGACTAACTGAAACTGTATTGTCTTTACAAAACTCACTAAAATTATTGCGAAAACATCCTTAGTTTTGGCCTTTGCAAATTTTTCACACCAGAAAAATTTGTATCATTTACAAAAAAAAAAACCTAAATCTAACACTGAAACTAATTAAAACTAAACTAAAACTACGCATTTTCTAAAACTAAAACTAACTGAATTGCAAAACAAAAAGTCAAAACTAAAAAACTGAAACAGATTAAAATCCAAAATTGTTATAACCTTGACAACCCCCCCCCCAAAAAAAAAAAAAAACAAAACAAAACAAAAAAAAAAAAAAACTAGGGCTGGGAAAAATATTGATACACTGAAATATCGCAATATTTTCATCTGCTGATGTCATATTGCTATTTAAAAACACATTATTGATCTATTTTACTTATGAAATCTTGTGATATTTTGTTGTTCTGCTTTGAAATCTCACATTTTTTTTTTTTTTTTTTTTTTGTCATACTGCTATGATCCCTGAGGGGAAATTAGGGCTCTGCATTTTACCATCTCTTTACAGTGGTACCAGAGAGTTCACCTAGGAGTCGGGTCGGGGACTCGAACCCGGGTCCCGGGTCCAAAGCCCACGACGCTACCTCTAGGCCACCCACTCCCCCTTTTTGTGAAATCTCGTGAGATTTCATAAGAAAACAATGAAATCTCGCGAGATTTCGTTGGCAAACTAGGTCAGTATTGCGTTTTTAAATATCAATATGATATCTCCACATGAAAATGTTGCGATATTTCAGGGTATCAATATTTTTTCCCAGTCCTAAAAAAAACGCAAATATCGTCTTCTAATATCGGCTGGCTGATGTATCAGTCTATCCAGTCCAGACACAGCTGAACATTTTGATCATGAATGCCTGGATGACCACCGATGAGCTGACGGCTGTCTCTGCGTCGTCATCAGGTTTTCTGCTGGGCGGATCAGGCCGTGGAGGTCCTGCAGGGCTTCAACCAGCACCGGCAGCACGGCCAGTTCTGCGACGTGGTCCTGGTCGCCGATGAGCAGCGGGTCCCGGCTCACCGAGCGCTGCTGGCCGTCTCCAGCTCCTACTTCCATGCAATGTTCACCGTGGGCATGCGGGAGGAACACCAGCCAGAGGTAGTGGACGGGTTGTGTTTGCTTCGTTTCTGAAGTAACGGGAGGAAAAAGTTTTAACAAGAGCATCTGTAATTAAATCTGTCAGCTGCTGCAGCATCTCGAGCTGATGCCTTCAGGAACATGACATGATGGAACATGAATGTACACAGCTCGCTGTCCTGCATGTTCATGCTCTGGCCTCCTGCAGGTGGAGCTGGTGGGGATGTCCTATGTGGGTCTGAAGGCTGTGGTGGACTTCTTGTACAGCGGTGAGCTGTCGCTGCATGGAGGCAACATCAGAGCTGTGCTGGAAGCTGCACACCTGCTGCAGGTGAGAGACCAGGTAGACGATCACGTCAGTAACACGCTGCAGGTGAGAGACCGGGTAGACGATCACGTCAGTAACACGCTGCAGGTGAGAGACCGGGTAGACTATTATGTCAGTAACACGCTGCAGGTGAGAGACCAGGTAGACGATCACGTCAGTAACACGCTGCAGGTGAGAGACCAGGTAGAAGATCACGTCAGTAACACGCTGCAGGTGAGAGACCAGGTAGACGGTCACGTCAGTAACACGCTGCAGGTGAGAGACCAGGTAGACGATCACGTCAGTAACACGCTGCAGGTGAGAGACCAGGTAGACGATCACGTCAGTAACACGCTGCAGGTGAGAGACCAGGTAGACGATCACGTCAGTAACACGCTGCAGGTGAGAGACCGGGTAGACGATCACGTCAGTAACACGCTGCAGGTGAGAGACCAGGTAGACGATCACGTCAGTAACACGCTGCAGGTGAGAGACCGGGTAGACGATCACGTCAGTAACACGCTGCAGGTGAGAGACCGGGTAGACAATTACGTCAGTAACACGCTGCAGGTGAGAGACCAGGTAGACGATCACGTCAGTAACACGCTGCAGGTGAGAGACCGGGTAGACGATCACGTCAGTAACACGCTGCAGGTGAGAGACCGGGTAGACGATCACGTCAGTAACACGCTGCAGGTGAGAGACCGGGTAGATGATCACGTCAGTAACACGCTGCAGGTGAGAGACCAGGTAGACGATCACGTCAGTAACACGCTGCAGGTGAGAGACCAGGTAGACGATCACGTCAGTAACACGCTGCAGGTGAGAGACCAGGTAGACGATCACGTCAGTAACACGCTGCAGGTGAGAGACCAGGTAGACGATCACGTCAGTAACACGCTGCAGGTGAGAGACCGGGTAGACGATCACGTCAGTAACACGCTGCAGGTGAGAGACCAGGTAGACGATCACGTCAGTAACACGCTGCAGGTGAGAGACCAGGTAGACGGATCACGTCAGTAACACGCTGCAGGTGAGAGACCAGGTAGACGATCACGTCAGTAACACGCTGCAGGTGAGAGACCAGGTAGACGATCACGTCAGTAACACGCTGCAGGTGAGAGACCAGGGGGTAGACGATCACGTCAGTAACACGCTGCAGGTGAGAGACCAGGTAGACGATCACGTCAGTAACACGCTGCAGGTGAGAGACCAGGTAGACGATCACGTCAGTAACACGCTGCAGGTGAGAGACCGGGTAGACGATCACGTCAGTAACACGCTGCAGGTGAGAGACCAGGTAGACGATCACGTCAGTAACACGCTGCAGGTGAGAGACCGGGTAGACGATCACGTCAGTAACACGCTGCAGGTGAGAGACCAGGTAGACGATCACGTCAGTAACACGCTGCAGGTGAGAGACCAGGTAGACGATCACGTCAGTAACACGCTGCAGGTGAGAGACCGGGTAGACGATCACGTCAGTAACACGCTGCAGGTGAGAGACCGGGTAGACGATCACGTCAGTAACACGCTGCAGGTGAGAGACCAGGTAGACGATCACGTCAGTAACACGCTGCAGGTGAGAGACCGGGTAGACGATCACGTCAGTAACACGCTGCAGGTGAGAGACCGGGTAGACGATCACGTCAGTAACACGCTGCAGGTGAGAGACCAGGTAGACGATCACGTCAGTAACACGCTGCAGGTGAGAGACCGGGTAGACGATCACGTCAGTAACACGCTGCAGGTGAGAGACCAGGTAGACGATCACGTCAGTAACACGCTGCAGGTGAGAGACCGGGTAGACGATCACGTCAGTAACACGCTGCAGGTGAGAGACCGGGTAGACGATCACGTCAGTAACACGCTGCAGGTGAGAGACCGGGTAGACGATCACGTCAGTAACACGCTGCAGGTGAGAGACCGGGTAGACGATCACGTCAGTAACACGCTGCAGGTGAGAGACCAGGTAGACGATTACGTCAGTAACACGCTGCAGGTGAGAGACCGGGTAGACGATCACGTCAGTAACACGCTGCAGGTGAGAGACCGGGTAGATGATCACGTCAGTAACACGCTGCAGGTGAGAGACTGGGTAGATGATCACGTCAGTAACACGCTGCAGGTGAGAGACCAGGTAGACGATCACGTCAGTAACCCGCTGCAGGTGAGAGACCAGGTAGACGATCACGTCAGTAACACGCTGCAGGTGAGAGACCAGGTAGACGATCACGTCAGTAACACGCTGCAGGTGAGAGGCCAGGTAGACAGTTACCTTAGTAGTACGCAGTCAGAATGAATTTGTCGTTGACTGATGCCTCCTGCACGGGGGCAGCAAGACGTCCTCTAGTCCAGATTAGGGGGTCTGCAGACAGCAGGAATATGTAGTAATGCTAACATGTCAGCATAGCATTATTATTACTAAATCAGTCCTAGTACCCTAGTACTGTTGTACTACTTGCTCATCCCTAGTACTCAGTTGCCAGTTCTTCAGGAAGTAAAGTTGCTATTGAGCGTGACTTATAACTCGCCAGAAGTTGCTCAACCATGTCACCGTGGAGACAGCCATTATCATGCGTGCCACAGGACATCACTAGATTCATTTAGTATTTGACAGCTACGTTGCTGTTTTACCAGGGTAGTGAAGGGGTGACATGGCATCATGGGTAATAAGCCTGGTAACCTAGTACCGTAGTCCTGCTTTACTCTAATCTAGTATTACTTTACTTGTTCGTAGTATTACTTTACTCATTCCTAGTACTCCTTTACTCATCGTGGAGATGACAGACCATCCTCCCAGCAGTCTGGAGTACTTCGTGCACTTACATACTTCATCTGTGTGTTTACTTCGTGTGTTTTCTGCACCATCATCAGCAGGAAACATTTCTTCAGCGTTGGTTTACGTGGTTAAAGCTGCTGACTCAGAGGCTGATGGTTCATGTGTGTGAGATAGAGATGCATGGCTGATTACCATGGTAACAACGGGGTAACGGCTGGTCTGGGAGCAGTCGTGTACCGGGTCAGGATGGTAACTGCAGGTGTGTTCCAGGTGTGGCGGGCGGTGGATTTCTGCTGCCAGTACCTGGAGCGGGAGGTGAGTGAGGACAACTACCTGCAGCTTCAGGACCTGGCTCAGCTCTACAGTCTGGAGCGACTCGACACCTTCATCGACCACTTCATCCTCGCGCGCTTCGCCTCGTTATCCTACACCCCCGACTTCCTGAAGAGCATTCCTCCGCACAAGCTGGCGGGCTACCTGTCCAGCAGCCAGGTAAGCGCCGCCCTGCTGCCGACGCTGCCGTCTGACTCCAGACGTGACCTCAGAACTCCCGTTTGCACGCTCAGGTTCAGCATGACGGCGAGCAGGCGCTCCTGCAGGCCTGCCTGCAGTGGCTGAGCCAGAGCCCCACGCGGACCGCCCACGCCGCCCAGCTGCTGTCCCACGTTCGCTTCCAGCTGATGCCGGCGGGGGAGCTGCTGAGTCGGGCGCTGCCGGCGGTGCGAGCCCTGCTGCCAGAGGAGGCGGGCAGCGGCGGCCTAGTGGAGGAGGCGCTGAGGTACCACGCTCGGCCGAGCGCTCAGCCGTTGCTGCAGACGGGACGGAGCGCACTGAGGGGGGGAGTGGAGCGGCTGCTGCTCATTGGAGGGGAGGTACACCTGCTCCAGGCTTTAGCAAATCTCTGCATGACTTCTAGGGCTGGGTGGCCTAAAATCATTATCAGGATATATTGAGCAGTTCACCTTGGTAACGATAAATCATTACAGACTGGATGGGTGGAGTCATGCGACTACAGACTAGAGATGAACCATTAATCACATTTGCGATTAAATTTCTATTTTAATTAGCCCAATTTTGTAATCACGCCGTCATGATGTTTGCCCACATCATCTGGTACGTGAAGTAAGCAGCGTGAGCGGTCCTGCTGGAGAACATGAATTCAGAATCAGCTCCCTGAAGTTACAGAGCAATGGCGTCGGGCAGCGCGGCTGCCGGCCAGATAGCGCAGCCAAGTCCAGCCGGCTACGCGTTTATGATCAGGATTGGAGCGTCGGGCTCTGGTCGGGATATGACTCCGCAGTATGACGCATGACGTTTGCGCTCTGCGGCGCATCCTGCAGCCAGAATGTTGCTTCCACGTTCAGGCTGCCACCGTAGTTTCCCTACTTCACCACTGTTTTCTCCTCCAGAACACTGAGGAGCATTTGTGGTGACACTAACTCCAACTCGTTAGTTTCACTTTCAAACTCTGCTGCTTCGTCGCAGAGTAAACTATCAATCCATTCATCCGCTTTGAAACCAGTGGTATCGTGGGGCTCTTGTTCTGTGCCTCGTATATTTATTCGTATATTTATGCATGCTTCGTATTATAGGATGACGAAACGTCCACTTTTACCAGGACACGTCGTCCTTTTGAGACATAGAAAATGTGCCGCGTTGCTGCAGCGCAGAGAAGCCGGAGTTACCTGGTGATGACGTCACCTGCTGTCGGCCGCACAGGAATGCCCAGACAACGGGAACGTACGAAAACCCGTGTTTTCATGTCCGTATGGAGATGGGAAGCTCAGAGCAGCAGGATGTCTTCTGTTCTGCATGAACAGGCTTCTTTTCCCTTCTTGTCTGGGGTTTATTTATCACATTATTACATTCTGAGAGAAAAACACCAGTAGAAACACACTTGGTCCCAACTGATCTTCTCCACCCCACTTCCCTCTAACGGAGTCCAGAGACGGTTTAGTTGACTTCCCTAGAGAGAGGGGTGGTCCTGGGGGAGAGGGTTCGGAGAGGGTCCGGGGGGGGGCAGGGGGGGGCAGGAAAAAGAAATAAAATGAAAAAGGGGGCGGGAAGGAAGGGGGGAAGAGGGGGGGGGAAGTAAAGGGGTATATGGTGATAAGGGGGGGGAAGAAATCAAAGGAAAAAAGGATGGGGGGGGGTTAAAAAAGAAAAGGGAAAAAAATAAAAAAAAAAGAGAGAGGCTAAAGGGCTCACAGGGATAGGCGGGGGGGCCGGAAAGGAGAAAAAAATAGTAGAAGTAAGGAGAAAAAAAAGCAGAGAAAAAAAAAAAAAAATGAAATGAAATAAAATAAGATCAAGAAAAGATACTAAATAACTAAATAGAGCGGGAAGAGGAGACAAGAAAAAGAAAAAAAGAAAAGGCGGCGGACAAATGAAATAGAAGAGAAGAGGAAAATGAAGAAAGGGGAGGGAGGAAAAGATATGAAATTGAGGTGTATAGAAATTAATTAGGATTATGATTAATAATTGGGAAGGGAGTATGGGATATATAAAAAAAAAAAGGATGTGAAATAAATATAAAAAAATTAAGAAAAATGGAGAAAATTAAAATAATTTCTGAGTAAACTACCAGGGAAAAAATCCACTCAAGGCTCCGCTTTCGGAGGCGGGGCCTAGCGGGTGGAGGGAAGAGGGAATAAAAAAGATAAAAGAACGGAGAGAAAACAAAAACAAAAAAAAATCTCGGGGGTGGGAGGGGCGCAGGGGAAGCAAAGGGAAAAACGGGCGGACGAACAAACGCAGAAGGAAAGGGGAGGGAAGCAAGGGAAATGGCATGGGGGTAAGGGTTAGGGGGAAGAAGGCGTAGAATAGGTCAGAAGGAATATCAGAAGAAGAGTCAGGAACGATCAGAAGATCGTTGGCTAGAGAAAGTAGAGGGTACAAGAGAGGTTTACGGAGTCCAGAGACGGTTTAGTTGACTTCCCTCTAACAGAGTGCAGAGACGGTTTAGTTGACTTCCCTCTAACAGAGTGCAGAGACGGTTTAGTTGACAGAGATGATGATGAGAAGCTGACTGTGTCTTTCTGGTGTGGAGGTGTACGAGCACGGGGAGGAGCTGAGCGCCAACGTCTGCCGGCTGGACGGAGAGACGGCGAGCTGGGAGGTGGAGACGGAGCTACCGGTCCAGCGGAGCCACCACTGCCTGGCCGTGCTCGGGGGCTTCATCTTCGCCGCCGGGGGCAGCTCGTCCCGGGACAACGGAGACGACCCAGCCTGTAACCTGCTGTACCGATACGACCCCCGGCACCACCAGTGGACCAGGGTAGAGGACTCACCGGCCTCTTCATCACAGCCTCTTCATCACACTCACTCGTCCGCACACAGCTGGAGGCAGACGAGGGTTAAAGGATAAGTTTCTTTTTTTCAACCTGGACCTTATTTCTAGGAGTTTATACGTGTATTTACTCACCGGTATAGTTTCTGTATGACTTTGAGTCTTTAGGAAGATATTACGTTGAGTCGCTCTTCGGCGTGTGTCCATATAGCGGGAGAGACGGGGCAGCCTCACTCTATAAGACATTATCTGCAGCACAACTCCTTCATTTCACCAATACTTCGGTTGAATGAACAAACCAACGAGTACTATTGTCCTGTGAGTTCAGAGTTAACTCTCCGTTAGTTATTGGGGGGGGGTTTCTACTCTACAGGCCATGCGTCCCTGATGCGCGCTCAAAGGACAATAGTACTTGTTTGTCCGTTCATTCTACTGAAGTATTGGTGAAATGAAGGAGTTACTGCAGATAATGTCTTACAGAGAGGCTGCCCCGTCTCTTCTGTTATATGGATTCACGCCAAAGGGCGACTCACCGTAATATCTTCCAAAAGAGTCAAAGTGATGTAGAAACTTTACTGGTGAGTAAATGCACGTATAAACTCCTAGAAATAAGGTTGAAAAAAAGAAAGCTATCCTTAAATCCAGGCTGCTCGCTGGCATTTGTTGACGGGAAACTTGTAAAAATGAGTTTCTTGGTGCCTCGCCTCGACGATGTGAGCGGTCAGATACACGACGGTCCAGCATCGCCCTGATCTCCTCCGGAAAGATGAACACGAAGCCTGGTTGGCTTTCCAACCCAGGAAGCAGCTGCGTGCGTGCACGAGTGATGATGCATGAATTACAGGGGTCTCGCAGGGTCTTAAAAAGTCTTAGAAAGTCAGAAATTCTAGACTTTAAATTTAAGGCCTTAAAATGTCTTAAAAACAACCAGATTTCCATCCAGGGTCTTAAATTTGACGTGGACTAGTCTTCATTTTCTCCTTTGATTCATCTGAGAAGCGTTGGCTACATAATATACATACATACATAATACGCTGAATAAAACGCAGAATCAGAAGTTGTTCTGTCCGTCTGTCTACTAAAAAACTACTTATAAAAGCAACTTCTTGTTTTTCCGGTTTCAAGTTTTCTCTCTGTTTTTCTAATAAAAATCTCGTCATGTCTGACGGCCTCGTGTGACGGCAGGATATTAGTGTTACGTAGGGAAAGTTACTTTGGTTAAGAAGGTACAGCTTTGATATCAGTTTGAGTTTTAATCTCTTTTTTTTAATGCAAGGACATTTTTTTCTTCCCAAATTAGAAAAAAAATAAAAGGTTTTGAATTTCTGGGATTATTTAAATGTTTCTGGTAATGCATCATTTTGGTCTTCAATGTAATTAATAAAGGTCTTAATTTGATCTTGCTGAAACCTGCCAGACGCCTGTATCATTGTCCACTGCTCCCCCTCATGTCCTGTATCAGTCTGGATGCTGATATTTTACAGGGCGCTCCGATGAACCAGCGGAGGGTGGACTTCTACCTGGGGGCAGTGGGGGAGTGTCTCATCGCCGTGGGAGGGAGGAATGACAGCGGAGCCTTGTCTTCTGTGGAAGTTTACCATCCTGCTGAGGACAGCTGGTCCTACGCTGCGGGACTGCCCAGGTAGGACGTTCCCGCTGCTTCAGCTGCGCTCAGTTCCCTGACGGACGGACGGACTGCCGCGGCGCTGCAGCCTCATGAAGCCCTGCATCCCCTCACGTCATTCCCGTGTGCTCCTGTGTTGATGGCTGCAGCTGTGGAAGTTCGATGCCGGCAGCCATCATCTAGAGGAGTAATGATGCGTTGGCATTTGTGCTTCGTTTACAGCGGCGGGTGCTCGTGTCTGCTCCGTGTACTAGGGGTGTGACGAGCTCTCGCAAGATTACATTTGGCGAGATCCCCCCCGCGCCCGGTTGTAGAGCTTCTTGTGGACCGTGTAATGGCTTGATGAAAACTAAATTTTTTCTTGTTCTTGCGCCTCGAGGGCAAAAGCAAAATTCTCGCTTCTCGTGGAGTCTGGAACAAGCTTTAGAGCGGAATCAAAGGTTTACATGACAGAGAAAATATCTCATTTGAAATCAAAAGAGGAATAAACCAACCACTTAGTTCAGAAGTTTTATTCAGAATTATCGTTTTCATTCAGAATTGGGGGTTTACTCTAGGGCTGGACGATAATTTAATATCAATATATATCGATCGATAGAGGTTTTTTCAATACAAAAAAAAGAGGGTCAATAAAAGTTCAATATAGAAGCACAGTTTTCTGTTGTAGCCTATCAGGTATCATGATACTACAGTCACTCCTTCATCCAAACCAATCACAAACGCAGACCAGGCAAAGGCTGAACTGGAATTCGTGTTATGCTGCTTTCAGACTTCCACTGGAAAGCGGTAATATTGTGAACTCTGTCCTTTATAACGCTGCATTCAGACATGCGTACCGGCTCTTTTACCTCTGAGATGTAGCGGACATGAACCGGCTGCTCTACATGTCACAAGAGCGGAAATGTTGCGGCACGTCGTTTTGGCTGAAAGCACAAGAAAATGTTCTGGACAGAGTTGAAGGGAGAGCAGGGGGGGGGGGGCTGTGCTGACTTTTCTGCAACATTTCGTGATGTCTGAAAGCGCTGGAACACAATAAGACCGCAAGGAAGCGGCATGTTTGAAAAGACGAGTCTGTTTAAAAAGCGGATGGACTTTACCGCTCATGTTCCACAATGCAGGTCTGAAACCGGCTTTAGCTTGAACTTTTTTATAGATAGATCATTCAGATAAATGGTCAGTGCTGCACCTAAAATAGCTTTTATTTTGATAATGTCTTTTTTTTTTTTTTTATAAATATTGATATCGATCAATACAGATTTTTTTTTATCGATAATCTTTTTTTCTATATCGTCCAGCCCTAGTTTACTCTGTCTTTTTTAATCTTCTTTAAGGGGAATTAACCTTTACTCGGAATTAAAACTCTCACGTAAACGCGGTCATGCTGGGGGCTAGTCCGGGATACTTATCTGAGAGGAACAAACTGCGTCCACTGATCCAAGACGGTGGCGTTTAAAAGGGCTGACTTGACTTTGCGAACAGTAACGCTGTTTGTTGGTGACGCCACCAAAACAACGCAGTCGTGACAGAGTCCTTACATCACAACTTCCACAGTCTTGTCGTTTTTACCCTAGAGACAAACTGCAAGCGGAAGCGCGGCGAAGCGCAGCAGTTTCGTTTCGGCACCCATGTTACCAGACAGCGTCGACCACATCAGCCGCGGCGTGCAGCGATCGTTTCGGCTTCTGTCCTGTTTTCTGCGCGAGCCGCGGCTGAATTTGTCAAGCCAGGCAGGAAAATAAACAGGAACACAAGACAAAATCTATCAAAATAAAACCATTTTCAAAGTAAAACACCAGATATGCTTTAAAACCCATCTCTTTTTAATAGATCTAATTATATGTCAGTCATGTCTTCATCTTTACTGAAAATGCAGGTGGAAGGATTCACACACAGAAATGTCGGCTTTCTGCTGGTAAATAGTATGAAAGCAGAACAGGAAATGTGGAACTATCAGCTGTAGAAGTGCAGCAGAGAAGCAGGACTGCTGCCGACTCACTGCAAAAACTCAAAATCTACCAAGTAGATTTTCTCATTTCTACTCAAAATGTCTCGTCACACTCAAAATAAGACAAAATAACTTAAAGAAAAACACTTCAGTGAGATATAAGAACTTGTTATAAGGCGATGCATCTTAGTTCATGAAATCTGATCAAGTAAATTTCACGTGTTCTGTTGGCAGATTTTTTTGCTTAATGCGAGCAAAAAAATCTTGTCCACTCTTAAAATAATTTTAAAAAACAAATTTTTTTTTTGCTCGTAATAAGCAAAAAAAATTTGCCAATATAGATCAAGTGAAATTTTCTTGGTCAGATTTCTTGAAATAGGATGCATTGCCTTATAACAAGTTCCTATATG
The DNA here is from genome assembly GCA_023101725.1 of Atherinomorus stipes. Taxonomy (NCBI): domain Eukaryota; kingdom Metazoa; phylum Chordata; class Actinopteri; order Atheriniformes; family Atherinidae; genus Atherinomorus; species Atherinomorus stipes. The sequence goes on from JALJCO010010971.1 coordinate 393,788, forward strand.
CATCTGAAATGTTTCTCTTTAGGTGATTTTGTTTTATTTTGAGTGTGATGAGATATTTTAAGTAGAAATGAGAAAATCTACTTGGTTAGACTGGAGTTTTTGCAGTGCTGTGCACGTCCGACGTGGACAGAAAGAAGCGCGGTGTCGATGGGAAAATTGACGCGCTGCACTTCGGCGTGCCTCCGCGTGCAGTGTGTCGCCAGCGTTACGCTCCAGATCCTCCGAACCTCAGAGAAACGTGCAGCTGCAGCTTGTCGTTGGTTTGTGCCTCTTACAGGTTGACCTACGGCCACGCTGGCGCTGTCCACCGGGATGTCGTCTACATCTCAGGCGGTCACGACTACCAGATCGGTCCGTACCGCCAAGAAGTCCTGAGCTACGACCCGTGGAGGGAGGGCGAGGTGTGGGTGGAGCGGCAGGCCATGTCCCTGGCCCGGGGCTGGCACTGCATGGCCTCCCTGAACCAGCTCATCTACGCCATCGGGGGCAGCGACGACCACGCCGACACCACCGAGCGGTGCGACATCCTGCAGGTGGAGGCCTATGACCCGCGCTGCGATCAGTGGACGCAGGTGGCGCCGCTGCTCCTGCCCAACAGCGAGGCCGGCGCAGCGGTCTGGGGGGGCCAGATCTACGTGCTGGGGGGCTACAGCTGGGAGAGCATGGCCTTCTCCAGGGTCACGCAGATATACGACCCTGAGAAGAACTCCTGGTCCAGAGGAGTCGATCTGCCCAAACGCATCGCAGGGGCGTCGGCCTGCGTGTGCACGGTCAAACCCCCCCCACGGTCGGACTCACCAGAGACCAGGAGACCGAAGCGGGGTGCGAGAGGAAGATGAACCGGGTACGTTTCATGTCCGTGTTCTCTCCTCCAGCAGGCAGGTTCATTCCTGCATAGGGATGTGAGATCGGTCCCGTCTTCAGATCATTCCACCGTGGCCACTGTCAGTCGCCGAAAGACGATCCAATCCACGATCCGATCGACAATCCGATAGACGATCAAATCCACGATCCGATAGATGATCCGATCCACGATCCGATCCACAATCCGATCCATGATCCAATAGATGATCTGATCCACGATCCGATCCATGATCCGATAGATGATCCAATCCACGGTCCAATCCACGTTCTGATAGATGATCCGATAGATGATCCAATCCACGTTCCGATAGACGATCCGATCGACGATCTGATAGATGATCCAATCCACGATCCGATAGATGATCCAATAGATGATCCAATCCACGATCCGATAGATGATCCGATCGACGATCCGATCGACGATCCGATAGATGATCCAATCCACGATCCGATAGATGATCCGATGGATGATCCAATCCACGATCCGATAGACGATCCAATAGATGATCCGTAGATAATCCGATCGACGATCCGATAGATGATCCAATCCACGATCCGATAGATGATCTGATAGAAGATCCGATCCACGATCCGATCCACGATCCGATAGATGATCCGATTGACGATCCGATCCACGATCCTATTGATGATCCGATAGATGATCCGATCCACGATCCGATAGAAGATCCGATCGACGATCCAATAGACGATCCGATAGAAGATCCGATCGACAATCCAATAGACGATCCGATAGATGATCCGATCGACGATCCGATAGATGATCCGATCTACGATCCGATAGACGATCCGATCCAGGATCAGATAGAAGATCCGATCCACAATCCAATAGACGATCCTATAGAAGATCCGATCGACGATCCGATAGACGATCCGATCCACGATCCGATAGATGATCCGATCCACGATCCAATAGACGATCCGATCCACGATCCGATAGATGATCCGATCCATGATCCGATAGAAGATCCGATCGACGATCCAATAGACGATCCGATAGAAGATCCGATCGACGATCCGATAGACGATCCGATCCACGATCTGATAGATGATCCGATCCACGATCAGACGATCCGATAGATGATCCGATCCCGATCCACGATCCGATCCACGATCAGATAGAAGATCCGATCCACAATCCAATAGACGATCCGATAGAAGATCCGATCGACGATCCGATCGACGATCCGATAGACGATCCGATCCACGATCCGATAGATGATCCGATCCACGATCCAATAGACGATCCGATCCACGATCCGATAGATGATCCGATCCATGATCCGATAGAAGATCCGATCCACGATCCAATAGACGATCCGACAGAAGATCCGATCGACGATCCGATAGACGATCCGATCCACGATCCGATAGATGATCCGATCCACGATCCGATAGATGATCCGATAGATGATCCGATCCACGATCAGATAGATGATCCAATCCACGATCCGATAGATGATCCGATCCACGAGCCGATAGATGATCCGATCCACGATCCGATAGATGATCCGATAGACGATCCAATAGACGATCCAATAGACGATCGGATCGACGATCCGATAAATGATCCAATAGAAGATCCGATCGACGATCCGATAGATGATCCAATCCACAATCCGATAGATGATCCGATAGACGATCCGATCCACGATCCGATAGAAGATACGATCGACGATCCGATAGATGATCCCATAGACGATCCGATCCACGATCCGATAGACGATCCGATAGATGATCCGATAGACGATCCGATCCACGATCCGATAGAAGATCCAATCCACGATCCGATAGATGATCCGATAGACGATCCAATCCACGATCCGATAGATGATCCAATCCACGATCTGATAGATGATCCAATCCACGATCCAATAGATGATCCAATCCACGATCCAATAGATGATCCAATCCACGATCCGATAGATGATCCAATCCACGATCGGATAGACGATCCGATAGATGATCCAATCTACGATCCGATAGATGATCCGATAGACGATCGGATAGATGATCCGATAGACGATCCGATAGATGATCCGATCCACGATCCGATAGATGATCCAATAGACGATCGGATAGATGATCCGATAGACGATCCGATAGATGATCCGATCCACGATCCGATAGATGATCCGATCGATGATCCGATAGATGATCCAATCCACGATCCGATAGATGATCCAATCCACGATCCGATAGATGATCCAATCCACGATCAGATAGATGATCCAATCCACGATCCGATAGGTGATCAGATCACCTGAGAGGCCGTGCAGTTTCGCCATCATCAAAAAGAAGGAAAAACAAAAACGTGCCTGGTGGTTTTGTGCCACACCTGCTTCCTCTTGGTGAATAATTTCCACTTTAGGCTCCTTGTTTGAAGTGACAACTATGTTGGGAGCTGAAAGCATCACTTATTTCCACCAGCGGGTCTGGGTCGGGTCAGGTTGGGTCTGGTCAGGCCGGGTTGGGTGTGGGTCAGGGTCCAGGTCGGGTCTGGGTCGGGTCGGGTCAGGTCTGTGTCAGGTCAGGTCTGGGTCTGCATCTGGGTCGGGTCTGGGTCTGGTATGGGTCTGGCTCGGTCAGGTCGAGTCGGGTCTGGGCCTGGGTCAGATCGGGTCGGGTCTGGCTTGGGTCGGGTCTGGTATGGGTCTGAGTCTGGTCAGGCCGGGTCAGGTCTGGGTCTGGGTCGGGTGGGGTCAAGTCTGTATCAGGCCAGGTCTGAGTCTGGGTACCCTTATATCCGACCCGACCTTTGGGTACCCCTCCATAGGGGTACTGGTCTAACCGATCCGGACCAAAGAGGTGGATCTAACACACAGCAGTCTGTTGATTGGTTGAAAATTCTGTCACTTTCCGCGTGACCCGGCATAAAAACAAAGCAGGGGTGACTCTGAGGCAGGGGTCGCGTTAACCGAATATTTTCCGTCATTGACCGTTTCTTTTAAACGGTGACAGAAAAATCTGAAGGCCGTCAGTCATTTTGACAGATTGCAATTTACACTCCTGACCACTAGATGGCGAGTTAGCATATTGTCTCTCTTGATGCATGGCCTGTTGGGTTCAGTCGGAAAAATGTCACGGCAGCTGAGTGTCCGAAGCTTCTTCAAAAAGCCCAATAATGAAGATAGTTTTGACAAAAGAGGTGAAAAAAGGAAGACTGATGCAGTGGAAGATGAGGGACAAAAAAGTAATCAGTCTTCGGCACCAACTGAGCAACCAAGCATTTAATGGAAAAATGCTACCGAACATGTCATTATTATATGTATATATTTTATTTAAAGTGACGGGTAAGAAATAGATTATGACTGGATTTTTATGACCCTGTCAGTCAAAATGACGGACAACGAAAAAGTCTAGCGCAACCTCTGCTCTGAGGTGCTTTGGTTGATGATGTCATGCGATCCCGTAGCAGCGCTATCTGGTTCATACTCCGCCTCCGGGGTTAGGGGACAGTTGCTGTGGGGACGCAACGAGACATCAACACATCTGTACCAAAACCCACCCGATCCGACCCAGACACGCGGGTAGAAACGGGGCTTATTTATTTAGTCTGTGTAAGACAGAGGTGTCTGCGGCTCTGAATTTTATTTTGGTTTGGTTATTTGTGAGTATTTAATTTACGCTGATGTCTTGATTTAATAAAGTTATTGCTCAAATATATGCGTGAATTATTTCATTTGTGACAAACTCATCTCTACGCTGATGACACTGTCGTCTACTTATCAGGCTCTAACATATCTCACCTACAACATTTACTACAGGGGAATTTAATTCAGTTCAAAATTGGTTAAAGGTGAATCTTTTAAAACTTAACATGAAAAAATCTTCTTGCATGCTCTTTGGTACCTGAAATTCTCTTCTTTCAGCAAATTTAAATATCAATTTTGTTAATGGTTCACCGATGAATGTTGAAACAACAGGCAAATATTTATGTGTGTGGCTAGATCCAGGGCTGAAATTCAAACCACATATTGATTATATAATTAATCCTCCTACTACCCTCAGATTAAGGTTACACCTTTTGTCCTAAGACATAAAAAAAATGCAATAATAAACAATTATCACTAATAAATAAATATTACTTTGATTTTTTTTTGGGCTGCACAGTGGCGTGGTGGTTAGCACTGCAGCCTCACAGTAAGAAGGTCACTGGTTCAATTCCCGGCTGGGGAGGGGGTTCGAACAATTCCAACCGTGGCCTTCCTGTGTGGAGTTTGCATGTTCTCCCCATGTATGCGTGAGTTCTCTCCGGGTACTCCGGCTTCCTCCCACAGTCCAAAGACATGCATGCTAGGTTAATTGATCACTCTAAATTGCCCCTAGGAATGAGTGTGAGTGGTTGTCTGTCTCTCTGTGTTGGCCCTGCGACAGACTGGCGACCTGTCCAGGGTGTACCCCGCCTCTCGCCTGTTGATAGCTGGGATAGGCTCCAGCAACCCCCGCGACCCTGAACTGGATAAGCGGTACAGAAAATGAGATGACATTTTTTTTATGGATATCAACACTGGCTTCAGTGCTCAACAAATATAACAAATAGTCATGGTGTTTTTTTAATTTAACCCCCTAAATGCCAGTTTTTGTGAAAGAAACCTGATTTTGAAATTAAACAAAAAACACAAAGTTAATAATATTCCATCCAATAATTGCAAAATGGGACTTTTTTTGGGTCAGTGGGATTATCACAGCCTTTTATGTCAAAAACTGGCATCAACACAGATTTTATTGCATTTTTATTTTTTGTTATAGGTCAGAATATGTTAGTTTGGTCACACCTTTGATCTAAAATGCAGTAATAATAAATCCCATAGAAATAGCATATATTAATTACTAACACTGGCTTCAGTGGTCAACATACATAGCAAATATTTGTGGTGTTTTTTCAATTTGACCCCTTAAATGCCAGTTTTTGTGAATAAAACTTGATTTCAAAAGGAGACAAAAAAAAAACATAAGAAGTGAATAACATTCCATCCCATAATTGCAAAATGGGTTTTTGGGGGGTAGGACTATTGGAGCCTGGGAGCGTCAAAAAACTCACGTGTTCACGACGTGATTTCTGGCCTCACTCGGCATCTCCCAGCTCTTGCAGAAAAAGCCGCCACTGAAAGTTTCTAGCCCGATTCCATTCAGGATTTGCCTCCAGCCAGAGCACCAGAGCGTTGGAGGTGCTCAAGTCCACAATACTCGCAAAGAGCACCATGGACCAGACGCTTGTCACACATTTCCACAAGCTGCAAAAGTTAAGAAGATCGAACAACTTCATGGCTTCGGCCCAGTTGTAGCGCCTTGCCTGTCTCATCTTGGAGTTTGGGGGTGAAATGAACCGGGGTGTAAGCGACTAAATGTCTTTCTCAGCTCAGACACCTGTGGAAACAAACCCGGACTAGCAGCCTTTTGTTTTTCAACAGCAATTTTGGTCAGTTTTGTCGTTTTTGCAGGATTTTTTGTTTGTGTGCATAATAAGGTTTTTGGCTGATTTTGACGCTTCGAACTCCATGCACATCATTCATTGGCAGATATAAGTTCATAGCAGGTTTGAACCCCCCCCCCCCCTATAAACACACAATTATCTTCCATCTGAAGATTTATGACGTAATTTTAACGTTTGCCACTAAAGCACAGAGCCACACATTCTTCTAGTTGACATCTGCATACTTTTGGGATTATTAATGTGGAATAAAATGGGTTTTTTGGAGGGGGGGAATTTGGAAAAAAAGATTTCACAACACAACAGCACACAAGAGAGAATCATAGAAGACCCAAATATTAAGAAAAATATGAAGGAGAATAAAAAGGAAAAAATCACACAATATTAAAAAGGAAAGGAGGAGGAGGAAAAAAAAAAAAAAAACAGCATAGAAGAGGAAAAAAAAAAAAAAAAAAAGGGGGGGGGAAAGTGGCTATGGAGGGGGGAAAAAGTTCGCCCAAATACACTTCCGGATGGTATGGCAAGTCCCCCGCCGGAAGGGGAGGTACAGTTTTTTGCTTGCTTTTGCGACGACAAAAAATAAGAAAGAAAATGCGTTTTCGGGAAATGGTATTTAACATTAACGTGGTAGGGGAGAGGGGGTAATGTGAGCACCGTTTTTCGGTAAATAACACACTTGTGGTCAGGCGCAGTTGTTTTCAAGCTCCTCCCTTCCCACTTACAGGAAGGAGAAGTAGTGGTAGTGCTGTGTTGAGTGTTTTTCAAAAAATGTGTTTGATGTAAAAGTAAATTTTTTGCCGTGACTTTATCAGCTGTTGTGTCAAAGCAAATTGATTCAGGTAGAAAAACTTCTATCAAGCATGTTGATGAACCTCTAACATGTAAAACCATGTACTTGATGCCGGTTAAAGATCAGCCGGAACTGCAGATATGTTGTTTTTTCTAAAAAAGTGGCTCTGGGGTAAAGTGAGACAAATGCTGTGGGGTAAAGTGAGACACTGTCTTGAAGCACGAAGCACACGTTTAGTTTGGTCTTAAACATGTTTTTGTGTAATATTACGTTACATATGTTTTATTTTAGAGTCCCAGGCTCTTCTAACAGGTTCTGATGGTTCCATGCTCTGACCCAGAGGCTGCGTACTAGCTGGTTCTGATTGTCCTTTGTCCTGGTCCCACACTGTGAATGTGAATAGTCACACATTATTTTGGCGATTCATTGACTAATCGGATGGTACAAAAAGAAGAAGAACCAGACGGAGTTCTCACCATTTTGAGAAGCAACTTCTTTTGAGGTTGAACAAAATGTTTTTCATGGTTCAGTAACGACTGATGGACAGTTCATGTGCTGTCGCACTGCAGTCACGTTAAAGTTCAACCAGTCAAGTTCTTTGTTTGTTCGCATCACCTCCAGCTCTAAGAGTTTATTAGGAATGATTTTATATTAAATGCACGTGGGTATGAAAGTTGGTAGACATGCATGCAGGTCTGCAAGGATGTTTGTGTGTATTTTTCTTTCGGTTGGTTTATGTACGGAGGTATTAAAGCTCTTTTATACTTTGCAAATTAAACAAAACTTAAAAACTAAAAAACAGGAATAAAGAAAATGTTAAACTCAAAGTTCTGATTGTGTTTTATTGACAGTACTTTTTACTTTTGATACTTAAGTACAGTAAATACTAGGTACTTTTTTACTTTTACTCAAGTAATTTTGTAGCAGGCAACTTTCACTTTTACTCAAGTAATTTTCCTGTAAGGTACTTTTACTTTTACTCAAGTATGGCTTTTGGGTACTTTATACAACACTGCTGGTAGTGTGTATGTTCATTTATGTCAATGTACAATTCTAGAAGCTGACAGACAGAAAAACGAGGCAGCAGAAGGTACAGTGGCCATTTTTAGAGGAAAAACAAGGTGAGAAACTGTGTGGTTGTCGTCCGAGCACCCGTCCTGGATCTGGTGCAAGAACCCGACGGTCCACAGAGTCCGGATCTGAGCCTGAGTTCGTAAATGGTGTTGATGGACTATCGGAGAGTTGCTGCAGAAGCATTGACGTGTGTAAAGAAAAACATCCTGTAAAACAGAACTGTTACAAACGGACACACGATGGTTGCAGAGCTGCAGATCCGCCAGCAGGGTTTTATCGGACGTTCGTGAGGCCTGGGCGATATGGACCAGATATCATACCTCCATATGTTTGTTTTAGATGACAATAAATGATATATCCCGTGATTTTTACCCTTATTTGTCTGAAAGTTTCATTTCATATCAAACAGCTGTTGTTTAGTATTGAAACATGTTTATCATAAAGGTGTCGCTGCACTGCAGAGATGCAACTGATGAAACACTGTTAGAGATGTTTGTTAGATCAAAGTCATTAAAGATAGTTGCTGGTTTTTATGATTTCTTGGTAAAAGTCTTGGGGAGGATTGTCTTCCAGACAGTTTAAATAATAGGGGTGAAAAAAATATTGATACACTGAAATATCACAATATTTTATCTATATTTAAAAACGCGGTATCGATCTATTTTACTGGAGAAATCTTACGAGATTTCGTTGTTCTGATACAAAATCTTGCGGTATTTCGTGAAATCTCATGATATTCCGTAACAAAACAGGGATATATAGATTTCACAAGTAAAATAGATTGATACCATGTTTAAAAATATAGATATGGTATCGTCATATGAAAATACTGCGATATGTCAGTGTACCGATATTTGTTCCCACCCTTGTTAAATAATCAGGTGACTCCTTTGTAGTCAGTCGAGGTGCAGCCGGGTCATTACGGAAAAATAAAGCAAAAAAAATTGCACAACCGCAATATAACGGTATGTGTAGATATCATATCGCTCATGGAAATATCATATCATGATATCATATGAGTGCTAACGTCCGTGTTCATCGTCTCATCATCCATCCGTGCTCGTAGGAGTCACTTTTCTTCCTGGAAGTTTTTACTTATTTGTTGTTTTCTACGACCTGGTTGGACAGATTTATCCTGATCTGAAGGAAACATCAGGTGTTATAATCTGCTCAGTACTGCGTTGAAATGAAAGTAAAAGTACTTCACAACAACTGGAATTTAATTTTAGTTTTTTATTGAAAATTAAACAAAAATAGACGAGCTCGTCGATTCATTAACGATGTTCAGAAGCTTCATTTCCGTGGTGGCATCGTCTCCTGGCTGCCTCACATGAAGGGGTAGTACGGGTGAGATTTGATCCTGGAAGACACAGCATCGGTCGTTACCATGGCAACAGCCTGCAGCGCAGCAGCAGCGGTGCCGACTTACTCGTCCAGCGTGCAGGCCTTCCAGCCCCGGTCCAGGCCCCTCAGGGCTCCCAGGTCCTCCTCGGTGAGGTTGAAGTCAAAGATCTGCAGGCAGCAGCGGGTTTTAGAGGCGGCTCGGGGGCCCGACTAACGTTCAGTTCTGCTATCCCCCCCCCCCCCTCACCCCCAGGCTCTGCTGTCTGTCTTTTACTGAGGTCTTACCTTCGTGTTCTCGAGGATGTGATGAGGCTTGTCGCTCTTCGGGATGACGGCTATATCCTGCTGCACGTGATATCTCAGCAGCACCTGCAACACACAGCTGTTACACACAGTACCATCCCAAGGGGGCCAGCCCCCCTGGCCACCCTTGCAAAAATACTTTTCCATTTATATCAGCATTTACATGCTATTAACATGGTGCAGCAAGATTTGCTTATATTTGAAAGTCAGAATCTTTATAAGCTTATAAAAATAAAAACGGCACACTGGAAGACCATTTTCTGCCGGTACTGTTTGGGTCTGTCACTGCTAATAAACTCGGCCTTTCTTATGTAAATTCATCCAGGAAGGCTCCACCCAGCAGAACCCCCCAACCAGTTTCTACTGGCCCTTTCACATCAGCACCTACTTAGCCCCGCCCTCGTTGGGCCGACACCACACTACCCCCATTCAGTCAAAGTCAACTTTATTGTCAAATGTCATGCTAGACATACACAGATGAAGTTACAGTCCTCTCAAACCCACCGAGCTTATAATAAAATATAATAAACTATAAGATAGAAATATAAAAATCTAGGAATCCGCTCAGATAACCTAGAAATCTAAACACAAAACCGAAGTTTAAATAGAAAAGAAGATTACATATGTACAGATGAGCTGACAGTAGGAAATGTGAACGGTATTGCAATCCTGATGTAGGAGGTAGTGCAGATATTACAGAGCAATGACAAAGTAAACATGTGACTGTAACATGTACAGCAGGTTATTAGCAACGTAGCACTGCAGTGGCAATAATGCAGAGTAACTGAGCAGCAGTCCTGATGTCTGCAATAGTGCAACATGTGGTAGTGCCATTTAGAACAATGTTGTGCAGTGTTGAGCTGTTGCCATGGTGATGAGGAAGTGAAGTGAGGTAGTTTGTTCACATTACATCTGAGGGCAACTGAGATGGTTTTCAGTGTGGACGAGGTCGTCATCGTGAAGTTCTGTGAAGTCATTTGCTTGCGACACACATGATTTGTAACACACACACACTAAACTGCTTATTACAAGCAAAAAATATATCTTGGCCACTCTTAAAATAAGAAAAAATATATATATATTCTATTTTATTCTATTTTATTTTATTTTTGCTTGTAATTAGCAAAAAATTCTCCCAAAGGAACAAGTGAAATTTTCTTGAAATAATGCATTTGTCTTGAAACAAGTTCCTTGGTTTCCTGTTAACAAACATTAACAGTTGCTAGGCAACCAGGGGGCAAAAAACCTGTTTGTGATGCAGTTTACGGACAAACCAGCATATCACCTGTGCAGGTTGAACCCGGGGGGAACCAAATTTTTTTGGCATTGGTTGTTTAAGTGTTCATAACCTTTGGCCACCCTGCTGTTTCTCTGGACATCCTAAAAAAATCTCTGTAGGCGCCTCTGGTTACACACCAGAACAAACCTGCGCAGGTCTACCGGACATCACAAACTTGCGCAGGTCTACGGGACATCACAAACCTGCGCAGGTCTACGGGACATCACAAACTTGCGCAGGTCTACGGGACATCACAAACCTGCGCAGGTCTACGGGACATCACAAACCTGCGCAGGTCTACGGGACACCACAAATCTGTGCGGGTCTACGGGACATCACAAACCTGCGCAGGTCTACGGGAAACCACAAACCTGCGCGGGTCTACGGGACACCACAAACCTGCGCGGGTCTACGGGACACCACAAACCTGTGCGTGTCTACAGGACAACACAAACCTGTGCGGGTCTACGGGACACCACAAACCTGTGCGTGTCTACGGGACACCACAAACCTGTGGGGGTCTACGGGACACCACAAACCTGTGCGTGTCTACGGGACAACACAAACCTGTGCGGGTCTACGGGACACCACAAACCTGTGCGGGTCTACGGGACACCACAAACCTGTGGGGGTCTACGGGACACCACAAACCTGTGCGTGTCTACAGGACACCACAAACCTGTGGGGGTCTACGGGACATCACAAACCTGTGGGGGTCTACGGGACATCACAAACCTGCGCGTGTCTACAGGACACCACAAACCTGTGGGGGTCTACGGGACATCACAAACCTGTGGGGGTCTACGGGACATCACAAACCTGCGCGTGTCTACAGGACACCACAAACCTGTGCGTGTCTACAGGACACCACAAACCTGTGGGGGTCTACGGGACATCACAAACCTGTGGGGGTCTACGGGACATCACAAACCTGCGCGTGTCTACAGGACACCACAAACCTGCGCGTGTCTACAGGACACCACAAACCTGCGCAGGTCTACGGGACACCACAAACCTGTGCGGGTCTACGGGACAACACAAACCTGTGCGGGTCTACGGGACACCACAAACCTGTGCGTGTCTACAGGACACCACAAACCTGTGCGGGTCTACGGGACACCACAAACCTGCGCAGGTCTACGGGACACCACAAACCTGTGCGTGTCTACAGGACAACACAAACCTGTGCGGGTCTACAGGACAACACAAACCTGTGCGGGTCTACGGGACACCACAAACCTGTGCGGGTCTACGGGACACCACAAACCTGTGCGTGTCTACAGGACACCACAAACCTGTGCGGGTCTACGGGACACCACAAACCTGCGCAGGTCTACGGGACACCACAAACCTGTGCGTGTCTACAGGACAACACAAACCTGTGCGGGTCTACAGGACAACACAAACCTGTGCGGGTCTACGGGACACCACAAACCTGTGCGGGTCTACGGGACACAACAAACCTGTGCGGGTCTACCGGACACCACAAACCTGTGCGGGTCTACGGGACACCACAAACCTGTGCAGGTCTACGGGACACCACAAACCTGTGGGGGTCTACAGGACAACACAAACCTGTGCGTGTCTACAGGACACCACAAACCTGTGCAGGTCTACGGGACACCACAAACCTGCGCGGGTCTACGGGACACCACAAACCTGTGGGGGTCTACGGGACATCACAAACCTGCGCAGGTCTACGGGACACCACAAACCTGTGCGGGTCTACAGGACAACACAAACCTGTGCGTGTCTACAGGACACCACAAACCTGTGCGTGTCTACAGGACAACACAAACCTGTGCGAGTCTACGGGACACCACAAACCTGTGCGGGTCTACAGGACACCACAAACCTGCAGTTTACGGACAAACCAGCATATCACCTGTGCAGGTTGAACCCGGGGGGGAACCAAATTTTTTTGGCATTGGTTGTTTAAGTGTTCATAACCTTTGGCCACCCTGCTGTTTCTCTGGACATCCTAAAAAAATCTCTGTAGGCGCCTCTGGTTACACACCAGAACAAACCTGCGCAGGTCTACCGGACATCACAAACTTGCGCAGGTCTACGGGACATCACAAACCTGCGCAGGTCTACGGGACATCACAAACTTGCGCAGGTCTACGGGACATCACAAACCTGCGCAGGTCTACGGGACATCACAAACCTGCGCAGGTCTACGGGACACCACAAATCTGTGCGGGTCTACGGGACATCACAAACCTGCGCAGGTCTACGGGAAACCACAAACCTGCGCGGGTCTACGGGACACCACAAACCTGCGCGGGTCTACGGGACACCACAAACCTGTGCGTGTCTACAGGACAACACAAACCTGTGCGGGTCTACGGTACACCACAAACCTGTGCGTGTCTACGGGACACCACAAACCTGTGGGGGTCTACGGGACACCACAAACCTGTGCGTGTCTACGGGACAACACAAACCTTTGCGGGTCTACAGGAAACCACAAACCTGTGCGGATCTACAAGACACCACAAACCTTTGCGGGTCTACAGGAAACCACAAACCTTTGCGGGTCTACAAGACACCACAAACCTGTGCTGGTCTACAGGAAACCACAAACCTGTGCGGGTCTACAAGACACCACAAACCTTTGCGGGTCTACAAGACACCACAAACCTGTGCGGGTCTACAAGACACCACAAACCTGTGCGGGTCTACGGGAAACCACAAACCTGCGCGGGTCATTTGGACACCACAAACCTGCACAGTTCTACAAGACACCACAAACCTGTGCGGGTCTACGGGACAACACAAACCTGTGCGGGTCTACGGGACACCACAAACCTGTGCGGGTCTACGGGACAACACAAACCTGTGCGGGTCTACGGGACAACACAAACCTGTGCGGGTCTACGGGAAACCACAAACCTGTGCGGGTCTAAGGGACACCACAAACCTGCGTGGGTCTACGGGACACCACAAACCTGTGCGGGTCTACGGGACACCACAAACCTGTGCGGGTCTACGGGACACCACAAACCTGCACAGTTCTACAAGACACCACAAACCTGTGGGGGTCTACAGAAAACCACAAACCTGTGCGGGTCTACAAGACACCACAAACCTTTGCGGGTCAACAGGAAACCACAAACCTGTGCGGGTCTACAAGACACCACAAACCTGTGCGGGTCTACAAGACACCACAAACCTTTGCGGGTCTACAGGAAACCACAAACCTTTGCGGGTCTACAAGACACCACAAACCTGTGCTGGTCTACAGGAAACCACAAACCTGTGCGGGTCTACAAGACACCACAAACCTTTGCGGGTCTACAAGACACCACAAACCTGTGCGGGTCTACAAGACACCACAAACCTGCGCGGGTCATTTGGACACCACAAACCTGCACAGTTCTACAAGACACCACAAACCTGTGCGGGTCTACAAGACACCACAAACCTGTGCGGGTCTACGGGACAATACAAACCTGTGCGGGTCTACAGGACACCACAAACCTGTGCGGGTCTACGAGACACCACAAACCTGTGCAGGTCTATGGGACACCACAAACTTGTGCGGGTCTACGGGACAACACAAACCTGTGCGGGTCTACAGGACACCACAAACCTGTGCGGGTCTACGGGACACCACAAACCTGTGCAGGTCTATGGGACACCACAAACCTGTGCGGGTCTACGGGACAACACAAACCTGTGCTGGTCTACAGGACACCACAAACCTGTGCGGGTCTACGGGACACCACAAACCTGTGCGGGTCTACGGGACAACACAAACCTGTGCTGGTCTACAGGACACCACGAACCTGTGCGGGTCTACGGGACAACACAAACCTGTGCGGGTCTACAGGACACCACAAACCTGTGCGGGTCTACGGGACAACACAAACCTGTGCAGGTCTACAAGACACCACAAACCTGTGCAGGTCTACAGGACAACACAAACCTTCGCGGTTCTACAGGAAACCACAAACCTGTGCGGGTCTACATGACACCACAAACCTGCGCGGGTCTATGGGACACCACAAACCTGCGCGGGTCTACGGGACACCACAAACCTGTGCGGGTCTACGGGAAACCACAAACCTGTGCGGGTCTACGGGACAACACAAACCTGTGCGGGTCTACGGGACAACACAAACCTGTGCGGGTCTACGGGAAACCACAAACCTGTGCGGGTCTAAGGGACACCACAAACCTGCGCGGGTCTACGGGACACCACAAACCTGTGCGGGTCTACGGGACACCACAAACCTGTGCGGGTCTACGGGACACCACAAACCTGCACAGTTCTACAAGACACCACAAACCTGTGCGGGTCTACGGAAAACCACAAACCTGTGCGGGTCTACAAGACACCACAAACCTTTGCGGGTCTACAGGAAACCACAAACCTGTGCGGGTCTACAAGACACCACAAACCTTTGCGGGTCTACAGGAAACCACAAACCTTTGCGGGTCTACAAGACACCACAAACCTGTGCTGGTCTACAGGAAACCACAAACCTGTGCGGGTCTACAAGACACCACAAACCTTTACGGGTCTACAAGACACCACAAACCTGTGCGGGTCTACAAGACACCACAAACCTGCGCGGGTCATTTGGACACCACAAACCTGCACAGTTCTACAAGACACCACAAACCTGTGCGGGTCTACAAGACACCACAAACCTGTGCGGGTCTACGGGACACCACAAACCTGCACAGTTCTACAAGACACCACAAACCTGTGCGGGTCTACAAGACACCACAAACCTGTGCGGGTTTACGGGACAACACAAACCTGTGCGGGTCTACAGGACACCACAAACCTGTGCGGGTCTACGGGACACCACAAACCTGTGCAGGTCTATGGGACACCACAAACCTGTACGGGTCTACGGGACAACACAAACCTGTGCTGGTCTACAGGACACCACAAACCTGTGCGGGTCTACGGGACACCACAAACCTGTGCGGCTCTACGGGACAACACAAACCTGTGCTGGTCTACAGGACACCACGAACCTGTGCGGGTCTACGGGACAACACAAACCTGTGCAGGTCTAGAGGACACCACAAACCTGTGCGGGTCTACGGGACAACACAAACCTGTGCAGGTCTACAAGACACCACAAACCTGTGCAGGTCTACAGGACAACACAAACCTGCGCGGTTCTACAGGAAACCACAAACCTGTGCGGGTCTACATGACACCACAAACCTGCGCGGGTCTACGGGACACCACAAACCTGCGCGGGTCTACGGGACACCACAAACCTGTGCGGGTCTACGGGAAACCACAAACCTGTGCGGGTCTACGGGAAACCACAAACCTGTGCGGGTCTACGGGACACCACAAACCTGCGCGGGGCTGCGGGAAACCACAAACCTGTACGGGTCTACGGGAAACCACAAACTTGTGCGGGTCTACAAGACACCACAAACCTTTGCGGGTCTACAGGAAACCACAAACCTGTGCGGGTCTACAAGACACCACAAACCTTTGCGGGTCTACAGGAAACCACAAACCTTTGCGGGTCTACAAGACACCACAAACCTGTGCTGGTCTACAAGAAACCACAAACCTGTGCGGGTCTACAAGACACCACAAACCTTTGCGGGTCTACAAGACACCACAAACCTGTGCGGGTCTACAAGACACCACAAACCTGTGCGGGTCTACGGGAAACCACAAACCTGCGCGGGTCATTTGGATACCACAAACCTGCACAGTTCTACAAGACACCACAAACCTGTGCGGGTCTACAAGACACCACAAACCTGTGCGGGTCTACGGGACACCACAAACCTGCACAGTTCTACAAGACACCACAAAGCTGTGCGGGTCTACAAGACACCACAAACCTGTGCGGGTCTACGGGACAACACAAACCTGTGCGGGTCTACGGGACAACACAAACCTGTGCTGGTCTACAGGACACCACAAACCTGTGCGGGTCTACGGGACAACACAAACCTGTGCGGGTCTACAGGACACCACAAACCTGTGCGGGTCTACGGGACACCACAAACCTGTGCAGGTCTATGGGACACCACAAACCTGTGCGGGTCTACGGGACAACACAAACCTGTGCTGGTCTAAAGGACACCACAAACCTGTGCGGGTCTACGGGACACCACAAACCTGTGCGGGTCTACGGGACAACACAAACCTGTGCTGGTCTACAGGACACCACGAACCTGTGCGGGTCTACGGGACAACACAAACCTGTGCGGGTCTACGGGAAACCACAAACCTGTGCGGGTCTACGGGACACCACAAACCTGTGCGGGTCTACGGGACACCACAAACCTGTGCAGGTCTATGGGACACCACCAACCTGTGCAGGTCTATGGGACACCACCAACCTGTGGGGGTCAACGGGACACCACAAACCTGTGCGGGTCATTTGGACACCACAAACCTGTGCGGGTCTACGGGACACCAAAAACCTGTGCAGGTCTACTGGACACCACAAACCTGTGGGGTCTACGGGACACCACAAACCTGTGGGGGTCTACAGGACATCACAAACCTGTGCGTGTCTACAGGACACCACAAACCTGTGCAGGTCTACGGGACACCACAAACCTGTGGGGTCTACGGGACACCACAAACCTGCGCGGGTCTAAGGGACACCACAAACCTGTAGTGGTCTACGGGACATCACAAACCTGTGCGTGTCTACAGGACACCACAAACCTGTGCGGGTCATTTGGACACCACAAACCTGTGCGGGTCTACGGGACATCACAAACCTGCGCAGGTCTACGGGACACCACAAACCTGTGCGGGTCTACAGGACAACACAAACCTGCCCGGGTCTACGGGACACCACAAACCTGTGCGTGTCTACGGGACACCACAAACCTGTGCGGGTCTACAGGACACCACAAACCTGTGCGTGTCTACAGGACAACACAAACCTGTGCGGGTCTACGGGACAACACAAACCTGTGCGGGTCTACGGGACACCACAAACCTGTGCGTGTCTACAGGACAACACAAACCTGTGCGGGTCTACGGGACAACACAAACCTGTGCGGGTCTACGGGACACCACAAACCTGTGCGGGTCTATCTGGACACCACAAACCTGTGCGGGTCTACGGGACACCACAAACCTGTGCGGGTCTATTTGGACACCACAAACCTGTGGGGGTCTACAGGACACCACAAACCTGTGCGTGTCTACAGGACACCACAAACCTGTGCGGGTCTACGGGAAACCACAAACCTGTGCGGGTCTACGGGACACCACAAACCTGCGCGGGTCTACAGGACACCACAAACCTGTGGGGGTCATTTGGACACCACCAACCTGTGCGGGTCTACGGGACACCACAAACCTGTGCGGGTCATTTGGACACCACCAACCTGTGGGGGTCTACGGGACACCACAAACCTGTGCAGGTCTACGGGACACCACAAACCTGTGCGGGTCATTTGGACACCACAAACCTGTGGGGGTCTACGGGACACCACAAACCTGTGCGGGTCTACGGGACACCACAAACCTGTGCAGGTCTACGGGACACCACAAACCTGTGCAGGTCTACGGGAAACCACAAACCTGTGCGGGTCTACGGGACACCACAAACCTGTGCAGGTCTACAGGACACCACAAACCTGTGGGGGTCTACGGGACACCACAAACCTGTGCGGGTCATTTGGACACCACAAACCTGTGGGGGTCTACGGGACACCACAAACCTGTGCGGGTCATTTGGACACCACCAACCTGTGGGGGTCTACGGGACACCACAAACCTGTGCGGGTCTACGGGACACCACAAACCTGTGCGGGTCTACGGGACACCACAAACCTGTGGGGGTCTACGGGACACCACAAACCTGTGCGGGTCTACGGGAAACCACAAACCTGTGCGGGTCTACGGGAAACCACAAACCTGTGCGGGTCTAAGGGACACCACAAACCTGTGCGGGTCTACGGGACACCACAAACCTGTGCGGGTCTACGGGACAACACAAACCTGTGCGGGTCTACGGGACACCACAAACCTGTGCGGGTCTAAGGGACACCACAAACCTGCGCGGGTCTACGGGACACCACAAACCTGTGCGGGTCTACGGGACAACACAAACCTGTGCGGGTCTACGGGACACCACAAACCTGCACAGTTCTACAAGACACCACAATCCTGTGCGGGTCTACGGAAAACCACAAACCTGTGCGGGTCTACGGGACACCACAAACCTGTGCGGGTCTACAGGACACCACAAACCTTTGCGGGTCTACAGGAAACCACAAACCTGTGCGGGTCTACAAGACACCACAAACCTGTGCGGGTCTACAAGACACCACAAACCTTTGCGGGTCTACAGGAAACCACAAACCTTTGCGGGTCTACAAGACACCACAAACCTGTGCTGGTCTACAGGAAACCACAAACCTGTGCGGGTCTACAAGACACCACAAACCTTTGCGGGTCTACAAGACACCACAAACCTGTGCGGGTCTACAAGACACCACAAACCTGTGCGGGTCTACAGGAAACCACAAACCTGCGCGGGTCATTTGGACACCACAAACCTGCACAGTTCTACAAGACACCACAAACCTGTGCTGGTCTACAGGAAACCACAAACCTGTGCGGGTCTACAAGACACCACAAACCTTTGCGGGTCTACAAGACACCACAAACCTGTGCGGGTCTACGGAACACCACAAACCTGCACAGTTCTACAAGACACCACAAACCTGTGCGGGTCTACGGGACAATACAAACCTGTGCGGGTTTACGGGACACCACAAACCTGTGCGGGTCTAGGGGACAACACAAACCTGTGCGGGTCTACGGGACAACACAAACCTGTGCGGGTCTACGGGAAACCACAAACCTGTGCGGGTCTACGGGAAACCACAAACCTGTGCGGGTCTAAGGGACACCACAAACCTGTGCGGGTCTACGGGACACCACAAACCTGCACAGTTCTACAAGACACCACAAACCTGTGCGGGTCTTCGGAAAACCACAAACCTGTGCGGGTCTACAAGACACCACAAACCTTTGCGGGTCTACAGGAAACCACAAACCTGTGGGGGTCTACAAGACACCACAAACCTTTGCGGGTCTACAGGAAACCACAAACCTTTGCGGGTCTACAAGACACCACAAACCTGTGCTGGTCTACAGGAAACCACAAACCTGTGCGGGTCTACAAGACACCACAAACCTTTGCGGGTCTACAAGACACCACAAACCTGTGCGGGTCTACAAGACACCACAAATCTGCGCGGGTCATTTGGACACCACAAACCTGCACAGTTCTACAAGACACCACAAACCTGTGCGGGTCTACAAGACACCACAAACCTGTGCGGGTCTACGGGACACCACAAACCTGCACAGTTCTACAAGACACCACAAACCTGTGCGGGTCTACAAGACACCACAAACCTGTGCGGGTCTACGGGACAACACAAACCTGTGCAGGTCTATGGGACACCACAAACCTGTGCGGGTCTACGGGACAACACAAACCTGTGCTGGTCTACAGGACACCACAAACCTGTGCGGGTCTACGGGACACCACAAACCTGTGCGGGTCTACGGGACAACACAAACCTGTGCTGGTCTACAGGACACCACGAACCTGTGCGGGTCTACGGGACAACACAAACCTGTGCGGGTCTACAGGACACCACAAACCTGTGCGGGTCTACGGGACAACACAAACCTGTGCAGGTCTACAAGACACCACAAACCTGTGCAGGTCTACAGGACAACACAAACCTGCGCGGTTCTACAGGAAACCACAAACCTGTGCGGGTCTACATGACACCACAAACCTGCGCGGGTCTACGGGACACCACAAACCTGCGCGGGTCTACGGGACACCACAAACCTGTGCGGGTCTACGGGAAACCACAAACCTGTGCGGGTCTACGGGAAACCACAAACCTGTGCGGGTCTACGGGACACCACAAACCTGCGCGGGGCTGCGGGAAACCACAAACCTGTGCAGGTCTACGGGAAACCACAAACCTGTGCGGGTCTACAAGACACCACAAACCTTTGCGGGTCTACAGGAAACCACAAACCTGTGCGGGTCTACAAGACACCACAAACCTTTGCGGGTCTACAGGAAACCACAAACCTTTGCGGGTCTACAAGACACCACAAACCTGTGCTGGTCTACAGGAAACCACAAACCTTTGCGGGTCTACAAGACACCACAAACCTGTGCGGGTCTACGGGACACCACAAACCTGTGCGGGTCTACAAGACACCACAAACCTGTGCGGGTCTACGGGAAACCACAAACCTGCGCGGGTCATTTGGACACCACAAACCTGCACAGTTCTACAAGACACCACAAACCTGTGCGGGTCTACAAGACACCACAAACCTGTGCGGGTCTACGGGACACCACAAACCTGCACAGTTCTACAAGACACCACAAACCTGTGCGGGTCTACAAGACACCACAAACCTGTGCGGGTCTACGGGACAACACAAACCTGTGCGGGTCTACGGGACAACACAAACGTGTGCTGGTCTACAGGACACCACAAACCTGTGCGGGTCTACGGGACAACACAAACCTGTGCGGGTCTACAGGACACCACAAACCTGTGCGGGTCTACGGGACACCACAAACCTGTGCAGGTCTATGGGACACCACAAACCTGTGCGGGTCTACGGGACAACACAAACCTGTGCTGGTCTACAGGACACCACAAACCTGTGCGGGTCTACGGGACACCACAAACCTGTGCGGGTCTACGGGACAACACAAACCTGTGCTGGTCTACAGGACACCACGAACCTGTGCGGGTCTACGGGACAACACAAACCTGTGCGGGTCTACAGGACACCACAAACCTGTGCGGGTCTACGGGACAACACAAACCTGTGCAGGTCTACAAGACACCACAAACCTGTGCAGGTCTACAGGACACCACAAACCTGCGCGGGTCTACGGGACACCACAAACCTCCGCGGGTCTACGGGACACCACAAACCTGTGCGGGTCTACGGGAAACCACAAACCTGTGCGGGTCTACGGGAAACCACAAACCTGTGTGGGTCTACGGGAAACCACAAACCTGTGCGGGTCTACCGGAAACCACAAACCTGTGCGGGTCTACGGGAAACCACAAACCTGTGCGGGTCTACGGGACACCACAAACCTGTGGGGGTCTACGGGACACCACAAACCTGTGCGGGTCTACGGGACACCACAAACCTGTGGGGGTCTACGGGACACCACAAACCTGCGCGGGGCTGCGGGAAACCACAAACCTGTGCGGGTCTACGGGACACCACAAACCTGCGCGGGGCTGCGGGACACCACAAACCTGTGCGGGTCTACGGGACACCACAAACCTGTGGGGGTCTACAGGACACCACAAACCTGTGCGGGTCTACGGGAAACCACAAACCTGTGCGGGTCTACGGGAAACCACAAACCTGCGCGGGGCTGCGGGAAACCACAAACCTGTGCGGGTCTACGGGAAACTACAAACCTGTGCGGGTCTACGGGAAACCACAAACCTGTGTGGGTCTACGGGAAACCACAAACCTGTGCGGGTCTACGGGAAACCACAAACCTGTGCGGGTCTACGGGACACCACAAACCTGTGCGGGTCTACGGGAAACCACAAACCTGTGTGGGTCTACGGGACACCACAAACCTGTGCAGGTCTACGGGACACCACAAACCTGTGCGGGTCTACGGGACACCACAAACCTGTGCGGGTCTACGGGAAACCACAAACCTGCGCGGGGCTGCGTCGGTGCTTCCTGGCTATATCCGCCACCACTGGGTCCTGCAGGAGCTGATGGGGATCAGTGTCTCCTCTTAACCTGCAGAAAGCAGAAGGATCTGAGTCCAGAAGTTCTCATTTGTTCACTGAAGACGCTCGGGCTGGGCGGTGCGGCAAATCTTTCATTTCACGTTTTCTTTTTTTCTTTAATCCTACCAGTTTTACGGTATTTGACGGAATTTAATGGTAAAGGTAAAGGACGATCTGCCAAAACCCAAAGATGTAGAACCATCTGAATGCGGCTGTGTCTGTCTACACCAGTAGTTCTCAAACTGGGGGGCGGGCCCCCCCAGGGGGGGCTCAGGGCTCTGTCAAGGGGGGCCCAGCCAGGCCTATAGTTTTTGTACTTCTTGGCATATTCTTTAAAGTACTAATGAACAAATGATGATGACTCAAAAGACATTGACACCCCCCCCCCCCCCCCCCCCCCACACACACACACACACACACACACACACAAATGCAGTGCATTTTTTCATGTATCTCATGGTAAATGTTTGGTGCGAGTTTTAGTGGTGGTGGGATGGGGGGCGGGCTTGACATATCATTTCCAATAAAAGGGGGGCCCTGCAAAAAAAGTTTGAGAACCACTGGTCTACACCACGTTTTCCTCTCCCTCTTTGGCAAATGGGTAAGGGTTAGGGAATGGAATCAAATAATTTCTTTCGTAAATCTTTTACATATCTTTTTTGTAAAGAAGGATGCAGTCATTTCATTCAATATTCAGCATTTGAAGGGTTAAAATTCTAAAATATATTGAATGTTTGGTAGTTCTGAGCTGGACTTAAGTTTTTAAGATGATTTATGAAAAAAAGTAGAAAAAATATTAATGTATCAGAATTTTATAGCAGTTTATGTGTGCAGGACACTTTTGTCCCCAGCACGTCCAGAGGGTGCAGAATCTTTCTACGGAGTATAAAAGACGTTTGAGGGAAAAAGACACTGGATTTCAAAAATATGTCTAAAAAGATGAGCAAAAATTCATGTCCCTAGCTGCTACAGAGCTGAAACGATCATCAATTTTAAAAAAAGTGACTAAAATAGGCAAGTGTCCCGAGGAGGGTATCAGGATTAAGACATCAGGAAGGGCCTCGTTATATCGCCGCTCCTCTGCAACCATTCAACTGTTTACGGTCACAGAACTGGGTCGCCAAAAAAGACCTTTCATAAAGTCCCGCCTCCCGTGCTGTGATTGGTCCGGTCAATTTTTTTACCGGAGTGGAAATCCCGTTCCAGCGGAGGGAACCGGACCGACCTGCCGTGTATCTCATACATGGCGTCGGTCAGGCTGGTGGTCCAGTCTGGAGAAAACCTCCCAATAACTAATGGAGAGCTAATTCTGAGCTCACAGGACGATACATTGGAAAAACTGTTACTTTGGATCCAATTAAAAAACTGCATCATCTTGACTTGTCTAATTTTTTTTAGTTTTTCTCAAACTAAATTTATGATGTGGTTGAAACCATAAATTTTGATTTGCTGGAAATTTATTTCACATTTAGAGAAAGAAAGAAATTGCTTTGATACAAAGCAAAAATATAATTTACAACAAAGACGGTAAGTTTTTTTTTTTTTTTACTTTGTTACAACTTACTTTTTCATTTTGGAATAAACTAATTGAATTGTTGTCCTTCTGTTAAATTGTTAAACTGTCCTTAACGCTTATGGTGCAACTTTAACGTCCAAACTGAACCGAATTTCTCAGGAACTTCCTCTGAATGTGAACATAACAAAGGCACTTAACTCAAATTTATAAGAAAACAATCATAAAAGGTTTAATTTTTGCTGAATTTGTATTTCCCATGAGCCTTTGTGGTCTGGATATGTTGAGTTTTGAAAAAGCTCCGCCCTCTTTGTTGTTCATGCATGCTGAAGCTACAACATCTTAATGAATTTACTTTGAGTGTTAGTAAAAACTTATTTCAGACTAAAGAGTGATTTCTAAGTTGATTTAACTCAAAAAATAAGATTTCATCACCAAACCAAAATAATTATTATAGATTAACGTAAAAAGTGTTTAGTATCAACGACAGCCCTGATACTGTTTTTACAGTGTAGAACTCGTTCGTTCGTTTATTCTTTGTAAAGTATTGGTGAAATGAAGGAGTCGTGCTGCAGATAATGTCCTCTAGAGAGGCTGCCCCATCTCTCCCGTTATATGGATGCACGCCAGACGGCAACTCAACATAATATCTTCTGAAGGAGTCCAAGTGATACAGAAATTTTATCGGTGAGTAAATGCACGTATAAACTCCTAGAAATAAGATCCTGGTTTAAAAAAAAAGAAAGTTATACTTCAAGCTGGCTACAATCATCTTTCATGCAAAATAACTTAGACTATGTGAACATAAATCTGATGAAAAAATTGTATCTGTGAAAAATCTACTTTATTAAAAATTAATACAGAAATACAGTAAAACATAGATTTAGTATGGACTTTAAGTTTTCGTAAATGTTTTTGCACTCTGAGCAACACTTTCTGCCCATAGATGCGTTCACATGACCGAAGCGTGTTGGACATCCGACTTCAATCATGCACACGTGTCCCGTGAACGCATCGTGGACAATCTGGATTAGGGAGAGATGATAAATTGTCTGGCTGATATTTTAGGCTGATATTTGTGTTGTTTTGCTGTTATCTGCATTGGCTAATTCATCGGATGTTTTGGCCGATACCCTACAAGCAGCAGTTTTTTATCTATATAAATTGCATGTTTAATGTTTTTTTTTTCCTACTTTTACAAGTGCACTGTTTTTTTTTTTATATATATTCATAAAAAAAAAATAATGTTTCTGTTTAAACTTTGTTTACAGGTGCAGTTTCTCATTTATATCTGTATTTGAAGCGCTCTTTTATGTTTTGTTTTTTTTTTCATATTAAAAGAATCTATTTCACTATATTTATTTTGGGGTCAAATGCAGTATCAACCCCAAATATCGGCTGGTAGTATCGGCCATCAGCTGAGGCTGATGAGAACATATTGGTGTCGGTATCGGCCCTAAAAAATCTGTATCAGTCTATCCCTAAGTCTGGATTTTTTTTCATTCTGGATATTAAAGAATGTCCCACAGCTGAGATCATTCATTTAGGAGTTGTTCAAAAGAATCGATTCATTCATGAATGTCACGTCTCTGAGAAATGACCAGGTGACGTCCCAGACTTCAGGCTGGTACGGTTTCCTGTGCAGCGCTGCTCTTCTCTCAGACTGCATGATATTTTCCAGAGTAACCGACATGGACGCAGACGCCGTCTGTGACGCCGTCTATGTGCTGCTGCAGCTTACAGTTCTGGAGGTCTTTCCGGGGATCCGAAGGGGCTGTAGGCTGTCAGAGCCACGTTTTTAGATCTACAGAAGTCTACCATATCGGTCTGGATCAGGTAGGGATGCAGCTCCACCTGCAGGAGACACAACAGCTTACTTTCACTTTCCGTCTGTGTTTTTACTGCAGCTTCACTGTGTCGCTGTTCATTCATCACTGAAAACACAGACACGAAGTTATTTACAGAAGCAAAAGATCTGCACTGGTCCAGGACGTGCAGGTTCATTTGTAGCGCTTCATGTATGAGAAGACTCTGCAAAGGTGATCAGGTGAAGGATGAAAACCTCCCAAACACCTACATGGCTCCTATCACTGAGCATCAGTGACGGGAGACGGGAAAGAAACGACTCACCAGTCACATCAGATCCAGTCAGCAGTGAGCCACCATCCAGGTGGCAGTGGGCGGTCAATACAAAGATGATACCAACGTTGGTAGCGATATTGATCCAGACTAGTTAAATTATATCGATGCTTCAATGTAAGGCCTGAAAATATCTGAATCTTCATAAATATGGAGAATAAAGTGGTTTCTGGTGGATCCGGTTCACTTTGGTGACCAGGTACATGCCAAATATCAGCTTCTGTCATCCAGATAATGTCAAATTATTATGGGATGGATAATAATTTAATTGTTTATGCATTAATGACTTAAAATTTATGTCCTAATTCCACAGCATAATCTCTTTGCATAAATCTGTTTATCCCTATTAAAAAGTATCAGTACAGATATCAGCAGGACTAGCCCTTTAATTACTTGGATCAACACCAAATTTTGCAGGATCACACACCCCTACGTCCTAGTTTCTCTCCTGAATATAGACTAATCCGACGAGTATTTTGTGTGGCGCCATCTTGCAGCATTGCCGTTGCCTGGGTAACGAGTCCCAATGACCTCGTATCTGCCAACATGGAAAGCAGCGTGAATATCTGGATTTACAACATTGGACAGTCGTCTAAGGTCATGATAACCTACAGGTATGTTATCCAGAGATCTCTACGTTATTCTGACATATTTTTTACATCAGATCATTAATTTAAACTATTATTCATCTCCAGAAACTGGCTTTAATGACAAGCATCACATGATTCCTTATCAATGTTTAAAAAACTAAAATCTTTCAAAGGTGGTTCCTTTTCT
Source organism: Atherinomorus stipes (assembly GCA_023101725.1). NCBI lineage: Eukaryota > Metazoa > Chordata > Actinopteri > Atheriniformes > Atherinidae > Atherinomorus > Atherinomorus stipes. The sequence continues at coordinate 421,116 of JALJCO010010971.1, forward strand.
ATTTTCTCCCATATTTGGCTTTTGGTATTGTTTCAGGACTGTACAGACCACGTAGCTTCACATGTCCTGCAGATGAAACTAAAGGCAGCAGGACGCCGTCTTCCTGATCCGTTTGTGTTTCTGACTGAACTGGTTTTATTTTCTGGTCCCAACGTTCCTGATCAGAGCAAATGACCTGATATTTCACAATATTTCCCAGATTAGTCATTAACTCTCAGCAACACCACAGCTGTCTCTGTTAGCATTAGCTAGCATGAACCACAGCTGTCTCTGTTAGCATTAGCTAGCATGAGAACGTTATGCAGTGCCTCATTTTCGGGAGCATAGATACATGAAATAAAGTGTCAGATTAATGAGTGTTCACCATAATTTACTGTGGTTTTGTTGTTGGGGATTAAATCCAGTGTTTTCTCCACCGTGGCAGCAAGTTATTCCTCCTCTGCTCTGATTGGCCGATATTCCTCCCCGATACGAACACACTGATATCAGTGGACTGAGCAGCACCGTCCACTTTTGTCACAGACGGCAGAAATCTTCATGAAATAAATGTCTGTGATCTTCTTCACTTATTACCACATTAAAGTTTTCCTCTGATGTTCCAACAACCAGGAATGTGACATCCTTCCACATTTCCTCCATGTTGGGAAGAAAAACACATGGACAGAAACGCTCCCCCGGTAATGGCAGACGGTCGGCTGACGGCATTTGGCCAGATTAGTCTATATTCTCCATACTCCAAAATAAAGGTCGAACATGTTTCTGACGTTAAAGTGGAAAGTAAATTCATCTTTTTGGTTTCGCTCTGATTGGCTGCTGTGACTCGGAGAGAGGCTGAGGCTTGTGGAGTCCCCCAGGGCTCAGTTCTTGGACCTCTTCTGGTCAGCTAGTGCACGCTTCCTTTGGGTCAGATGATAAACAGCTATGCAGACGATACACAACTTTATGTGTCTGTCACCATGATGACTACAGCCGAACAGACTCACTAAGTCGGTGTCTGGTGAGAGAATTTTCTACGATTAAATGAAGGTAAACTGGGATTATTCATTCTGGGAACAGAGATCAATAACCCTGATTGTGTTGCAGTTTGTTAACTCATCTGAACTGTTGCTGCTTTTAAACATTTTAATTATTTTAAATGATTTCATTGTGATTTTTGCAACATCTGAATATGATTTTCTTGCTTCCTCTGCGTCAGCCTGTAACGCGCCATGTGTGACGTCTTTTACATTTTACGCACCTGTAACCTAAATACAGTCTCTGGTTTAAAGTGCACCCCCAAACGCCCCAAAATAATTCCAGTATAATAAATAACCGGTGATGCATTTACTCCAGATGGAAGGTGTTGTCATTAACGGTGATGGATTAATGGAAATAAATCTGCAGGGACACATTCTGACAGTCCGAGTTCCTGAAGCTGCAGGTGAACGGAGGTGTGTTTATCACCTGGTTAACAGCTGGAGGAACCCTGCACAGAGCCATGAGCCGCTCCAGCTGCAGGATGCTGAAGTTGGACACACCGATGCTCCTCACCTTCCCCGAGGCTTGCAGGGTCTCCATGCCCTGCAAACAGAGCAGACGAGCAGCTTCACACCTGAGAGGCTTCTTTAACATAAAATCCTCCCAGATTTAGAAAATAACAACAATAACGGAAAAGTTTCCGTTGAATGTTTTTCTAACAGAGATAAAATGTTGAATGATTTTCAGTTGAATATAGTTTATCTGTAAATCTCTGCCTTTATATTATAATTAATATTCTATTATAGATTTATTTTCATTTCTAACTAGTACAGAAAGAACTGCCAGGATTAAACAGAAAAAAAACACGATTTCATTACGATGCCACATGATGAGATCTCAGTGGAGATCAGATGATGTCATGTCGACGGGCTGAGATCAGCTGACATTATGTCGACGGGCTGAGATCAGCTGACGTTATGTCAAAGGGCTGAGATCAGCTGACGTTATGTCAAAGGGCTGAGATCAGCTGATGTCACGTCGACATGCTGAGATCAGCTGACGTCAAGTCGACGGGCTGAGATCAGCTGACGTCACGTCGACGGGCTGAGATCAGCTGACATCACGTCGACGGGCTGAGATCAGCTGACGTGTCGACAGGCTGAGATCAGCTGACGTCGTGTCGACGGGCTGAGATCAGCTGACATGTCGACGGGCTGAGATCAGGATGTTGGAGAGACAGCAGGCTCAAAACGTGGCAGTGGCAGCACTTCCGGCAGCTGCCACAAGGTGCCACAGGGTGCCACTAGGTGACACAGGGTGCCACTAGGTGCCACAGTGCTTTGGGCTGCCACTACGTGCCACGGGGTGCCACAGGGTGCCACTAGGTGCCACAGGGTGCCACGGGGTACCACAGTGCTTTGGGCTGCCACTAGGTGCAACAGGGTGCCACTAGGTGCCACGGGGTGCCACTAGGTGACACGGGGTGCCACAGGGTGCCACTAGGTGACACAGGGTGCCACTAGGTGCCACAGTGCTTTGGGCTGCCACTAGGTGCCACGGGGTGCCACAGGGTACCACTAGGTGCCACAGGGTGCCATGGGGTACCACAGTGCTTTGGGCTGCCACTAGGTGCCACAGGGTGCCACTCGGTGCCACAGGGTGCCACAGTGCTTTGGGCTGCCACTAGGTGCCACGGGGTGCCACAGGGTACCACTAGGTGCCACAGGGTGCCATGGGGTACCACAGTGCTTTGGGCTGCCACTAGGTGCCACAGGGTGCCACTCGGTGCCACAGGGTGCCACAGTGCTTTGGGCTGCCACTAGGTGCCACGGGGTGCCACTAGGTGCCACAGGGTGCCACTAGGTGCCACGAGGTGCCACAGGGTGCCACTAGGTGCCACAGTGCCACTAGGTGCCACGGGGTGCCACAGTGCTTTGGGCTGCCACTAGGTGCCACTAGGTGCCACGGGGTGCCACAGGGTGCCACGGGGTGCCACTAGGTGCCACGGGTTACCACAGTGCTTTGGGCTGCCACTAGGTGCCACAGGGTGCCACGGGGTGCCACTAGGTGCCATGGGGTGCCACAGGGTGCCACGGGGTGCCACTAGGTTGCACTAGGTGCCACAGCAAGCAGGGACAGGCGCAAATCGTGGCCGTCGCAAATCGTGGCCGTGGCAACTGTCGTGGCACCCGAGGCAGTGCCACGGCACCAGGGAGGCTGCCAGTCAGGGTGCCATGTATTTTCACGACCTGCCACGGCACCGGGAGAGGCTGCCAGTCAGGGTGCCACGTATTTTCACGACCTGCCACAGCACCGGAGGCTTGCCAGACGGGGTGCCACGGCACCTGGGAAGCTGCCAGTCAGGGTGCCACGGATTTTCACGACCTGCCACGGCACCGGAGGGGTATCAAGGCTTCCCAGATGTCCTCGCCAAGGACACAAATGCACATTTACAAATTAATCTCTGTGCACGCTTATAGCAGAGCTGTGGCTCTGTGTGTAATGTGGATGGAGCTTTTACTGTTCTCTGAAAATGAAACTTTTTCAGCCTGTAACAGGAGCTATATTGGGGCATATTGCAACTGCCTCACACTGACTGCCCGCAATTAGCATCATGTGAACACTACATTTTAATATAGTGATTAACAAACTATTCAATTACCATATTGACTGTCAATAAAAGTAACCCAAAACACCATGATACCTTTTCATCATTCTCAGAAGCATTACCATAGTGTTTTAGAGCCTGCTAAGGTGGTCCTAGAGTGTAGTACTGTAAGACAAGTTCACACTTGGGATAGAGTAAAGTTTAATGGGGGAAAAATTTGAATTAAAAAAATAATTATAAGCTGTTTTGTCATTTTAAGCCAGGCATTTTTTAATCATTGATGTCAGTCCCAACTGATTTGTCAAAAAGCATTTTCCCCAAATACTTAAAGTGATACCGTGTAACTTTTGAACCCAATGTTAGCCAAATATTATGGTACATTATATTCTAACATTATTATTAATATAAGTAACTATAGATGATTTCTGCTGTCAGTATAGAGCACTTGACGCATGTCGTTGCTCCGAGGGGGCTGCCATTCTCAAAAACCAGGCATTGTAACTTATCAGGAGCGGGCCGTCTCTCTTTGGATCATGTAACCTGGAGCGCTTTGATTAATGGCTTGATGACTTAAAAATCAGCTTTTCAAAGTGGTCTGATACAATTTTCCAAAACACAGATTGAGACTGTTTAATTTTGAGACAGTTGTGGCGCCTGTGGTAAGTTACAGGTTTAGTGGCCATAGTGGCCAAAAGTTACACGGTATAACTTTAATGTATAATGGCTAAAATCCAAAAACAACTTTGATAGACTTTCAGAAATTCTTGTAAACTATTGGTCATGACCACTTTAAAACATTTAAGCAGGGGTCTCAAACTGCTTCCAGAAAGGGCCCTGTGACTGCAAGTTTTCATTCATTCAGCACCAGAGTCTATTCATTTAATCAAGTTTTCAATATAAGAGTAAACTCAATGAAATGAGTGGTCTGTTTTCTCTTGGTTGGAAAGAAAATCTCCAGTTACAGGACCCTCTTTGGAACGAGTTTGCGCCCCTTGCATTAAATAAAAAACTTGAGCTGCTTAGATGCTAAATATGACAAAATGAGGAGGGTTAGGGTTGCACAATTATTAAATTTGACAGACTTCAGTTATGGTTTAATTGCTTTATTCATTGTTTAAAGCAGAACTCAGTAACTTCAGCTCGGGGCTCCCCCTAGTGGCGTCCTTTCACTGTCGTGTTCAACCCCCCTTTACACTCCCACAGCACACAGACGGCTTCTCTACCTGTCTTTCCTCTATTTTGATCCCTGGATATATTTCTAAGCTTTTTCTAGCTTGTTGATGCTACGTTGCTGCGTTGGTAGCAGCACCTCGTCTCCCTCTGCTCAAAGCAAAGTCCTGTATTTTCTGAAACGGGACGTTTTACCCGCGATTTGCGGGTAAATATGCCGTGGATTATATTTTTCACTGGTGTTGGCGAGTAGCAGGTAAGAATACGAACTTTTATTTACTTTTTGCGGACGTCACAAGTGATTATTGAGCCTGAAGCAGTGATGCTTCACCCGGCGCCCAGGCAGCGCAGCTACGAGAATCACTCTGGTCCAGCAAAGAGTTGGTTATGAGAGCCAGGAGCCGTGTTTAGGTGGTGTGAAGCTAAAGAAATGTTTTCTTCCAATTAGCGCTGGTAGTCTGGTTCAAATCAGAGCTGGAAGCAGCTCGGTAGATAGGGGACCTGAGTACCGTACAGCGGTTTCTGTTGTCGCAAGTTCTGCTCGGGTCGGCGCAGGCAAAGTTGTTTTTAGCTGCTCGCAGGCCAGAGGCCCCGGCGGGAGGGGGGGGCACATTGAATCGCTCCGTAAACACTTTGTTTAGCCCCACGGGGATTCCGAAAAGCATTTATTGAGGTAAAAAAGTTACTGAGAGCCCCTTTAAATGTCATTGTTTAAAACAATTAAAACAACTGCCCCAAAACAATTATAGCCTACTAAGTGGATGCTTTTTGGGGGAGTTTTCCCAAACGTGTAAATTATATTTATTTCCAATACGCCCATAAATGCAAACAGACAATCAGGTCATAATTATATGATCAAAAACAGATGTGAGAGTAAAGCGGGAGGAAGAGCTGCAGATTAAAGGCCAAAAACAGTAAAATAATAGAAATGATGCTCAGGTTTGGCTGTTGGAGGCGGAGGAGGGAGGAGGAGGCTGTCAAACGCTGCGCGTGTGCAGGTGCATGCTGGGATTTATACCTGGCCAAGTACGCACGAGCCTCCTCTGATGCATGCTCGGTAAAATGGGTGGAGAAAGTTTTCATCCGGGGATTTCCTGTGAACTTGCTGAGAAGTGAACTTTTTAATGGAACATGACTTGGACTGCGGGTGATGACGTTTCACGAGTCCACGAGCCCGCAAGTACGCACAAGTACGCAGATTGAGAAACGGCCCTGGTGGCAGCCCAAAGCACTGTGGCACCCAGTGGCTACCCGTGGCACCGAGTGGCAGCCAAAGCACTGTGGCACCTCGTGGCACCTAGTGGCACCCTTTGGCACCTAGTGGCACCCTGTGGCACCTAGTGGCACCCTGTGGCACCTAGTGGCACCTAGTGGCACCCTGTGGCACCTAGTGGCACCCTTTGGCACCTAGTGGCACCCTGTGGCACCTAGTGGCACCCTGTGGCACCTAGTGGCAGCCCAAAGCACTGTGGCACCCCGTGGCACCCTGTGGCACCCCGTGGCACCTAGTGGCAGCCCAAAGCACTGTGGCACCCCGTGGCACCCTGTGGCACCTAGTGGCACCCCGTGGCACCCTGTGGCATCTGGTGGCACCTAGTGGCACCCCGTGGCACCTAGTGGCAGCCCAAAGCACTGTGGCACCCCGTGGCACCTTGTGGCAGCTGCCGGAAGTGCTGCCACTGCCACGTTTTGAGCCAGGCCCTGCTGGGATGTTGTACAGATGCTACACAGACCAGCTGACTTTAACATGTTCAGAACTCAGTCAGAGACTCTGAGATTTAAAAGAGAAAAAAGCAGAAATTTATTTTATAAGATAAACCATTTAAGGAAGGGGGGTAATTGTAGCCTATTTACAGGGAGATAACAACCCTAACAGCGGCAGCAATAATTCACTCTGTTTCTTGCCGTGATAGATACAGATGTGTTGTAGGATCTTGTGTCTCTTCCTCTGGTTGTTGTGACGCCTTTAAATGTTAGAAATGATCATAATCATGGTTACAGAACTGTTTCATGTCAGCGACACGCTGGTGGAAATCACTATGAATTATTATGGATGTGAAGAGAAACCGGAAATGTCAACACAACCCAAAGTCACATGATGCCGCCCTGGCAAGTCCCCAAAATAAGGTGGATACCTGCTAGTATCTGATATATGGTAGTATCTAATACCTGCTAGTATCTGATATATGGTAGTATCTAATACCTGCTAGTATCTGATACCTGCTAGTATCTAATACCTGCTATCTGATATCTGGCAGTCAGATGTCCAACATGAACTCTTCTGGCTGAGTTCAGGAGATTTTGGGATCTTTGCTCTCAGAGCAGAATATAGTTGTATCTTAGAATAACGTAGAATACGAGAGATACAACCTCACAGTTGTCTGCAGAGATCTGTATCAGTTGATATCAGAAATTAAGACTTAAACAAGATCGGTATATAGGATATCAGTAAAAAAGCCAACATAGGTCATCCCTATGATTTTCGTCCTAATATGTTTATTTATTGCGCATCTGACGTCTGTTCTTACCCTCCAAACGTCGACATAATCTACGTCAGAGGTCAGAATCATCCCGTCCTTCCTGGGGAAAAGCTCATCACCTACCTTCTGCAGAAAAACCAGAAGTTAACGAATAAAAAAAGCAATGATTGTATTTCAGTATTTATTCTCTTTCTGGGATATTTAACAAATACTGAACATGCGGAAGCCTCGTTAGATCCAGATTAAACAGATTTCAGAAGAATAAACAGTTTTCTCAACAAACAAACACCAGCTTTTAGAAATCTGTTTTTAACCAAATCTTTCATTTGGTTTTAGATACAGAATCTGCTATAAGTCACGGATATCATCAACCACGTCAGCTGTGTGAGAAAGTGTTTGCCCCCTTCCTGATTTATTTTTTCTTTATGTTTGTCACATGAAGATTATTATTAGTAAAGGGGGAAAAAAATCCCTGTGTGAAAAAGTGATTGTGATTAATTTATAAAACATAAATGAACTGAGGTTTATCATCTTTGGAAAGCTGAGTTCAGTTTCTCTATCCACATCCAGGCCTGATTACTGCCACACCTGTTCTCCATCAGAAATCACTTAAATAGGACCTGCCTGACAAAGTGAAGTAGACCAAAAGATCCTCCAAAGCTAGACATCATGCTGCCATCCAAAGAAATTCAGGAACAAATGAGAAACACAGTCATTGAGATCTATCAGTCTGGAAAAGGTTCCAAAGCCATTTCTAAAGCTTTGGGACTCCAGAGAACCACAGTGAGAACCATTATCCACAAATGGTGAAAACATGGAACAGTGGTGAACCTTCCCAGGAGGGGCCGGCCGACCAAAATGACCCCAAGAGCACAGCGACGACTCATCCAAGAGGTCACAAAAGACCCCAGAACAACATCCAAGAACTGCAGACACTTGCCTCAATGAAGGTCAGTGTTCATGACTCCCCCATCAGAAAGAGACTGGGGGGCAAAAATGGCTGCATGGCAGAGTTCCAAGACCAAAACCACTGCTGAGCAAAAAGAACATAAAGGCTCGTCTAAGTTTAGCCAGAAAGCATCTTGATGATCCCCAAGACTTTTGGGAAAATCCTCTGTGGACTGACGAGACAAAAGTGGAACTTTCTGGAAGGTGGAGGTCCCATTACATCTGGCGTAAAAGTAACACGGCATTTCAGAAAAGGAACATCATAGCAACAGTAAAATATGGTGGTGGTAGTGTGATGGTCTGGGGCTGTTTTGCTGCTTCAGGACCTGGAAGACTTGCTGTGGTAAATGGAACCATGAATTCTGCTTCTACCAAAAAATCCTGAAGGAGAATGTCCGGCCATCTGTTGGTGACCTCAAGCTGAAGCGCACTTGGGTTCTGCAGCAGAACAATGATCCAGAACACACCAGCAAGTCCACCTCTGAATGGCTTAAGAACAACAACATGAAGACTTTGGAGTGGCCTAGTCAAAGTCCCCACCTGAATCCCATTGAGATGCTGTGGCATGACCTTAAAAAGGCGGTTCATGCTGGAAAAGCCTCCAATGTGGCTGAATTACAACAATTCTGCAAAGATGAGTGGAACAAAATTCCTCCACAGCGCTGTAGAAGACTCACTGCCAGTTATCACAAACGCTTGATGCAGTTGTTGCTGCTAAGGTGGAACAACCAGTTATTAGGTTTAGGGGAAGATCACTTTTTCACACAGGGACATTGGATTTTTCCTCCGTATTCATAAAAACCTTCATTTAAAAACTGCATTTTGTGTTTCCTTGTGTTTTCTTTGTCTCATATTTAAATTTGTTTGATGATCTGAAACATTTAAGTGTGACAAACATGCAAAACAGTAAGAAATCAGGAAGGAGGCAAACACTTTTTGACACAACTGTACGTCCTGGAGCACAGAGGCTTCGCTGGGAGGACGACATCACTGCCAGATTCCCAACCTTGAATCCAACAGGGAAATGCACAAGGTAAAGGTCCAGGTAGTCCAGCTGGAGGTCTTGCAGGGACTTCTCCAGACACGTGGGTATGTCTTCTGGAGCGTGATGGGTGCACCAGAGCTGGGAGAAACAGAAATCCACGGCAACATTGAAGCTTGAATCTGGTGAGTTTGGTGGATCTGTGAAGCGTCCCCCACCTTGCTGACGATGAACATGTCCTCACGCCGGATGATGCCCTGCTGCATCTTGGCGTGCAGAGCCTTGCCAACCTCCACCTCGTTCTTGTAGCTGTAGGCCGTGTCTATGTGGCGGTATCCGGCAGCGATGGCGGTCTCCACGGCACCCTGCACCGACCTCCTGGGCAGCTGGGAGGACTGGGAAGCACAGAGAAGCAATTCTGAAGAGTTTCAGTTATTCAGGCAACAAGAAGCAGCTGCCAGTGAGACGGAGGTGTGGTTGGGTCTGGGTTTTTGGGTGGGGGCTGTTCAAGGTATTATATTGTCACATGGCTGTACGAGTACGTGCAGTGTGAGAAACTTAAAGGAGTGATGACATAGCAGTAAAAACTAGTTTATGTTGTTGGCATTACTGCATATGTAAATACTCCAAAGAAAAAAACGGCATTTTTTACAGCGGAGTATTGTTTTGAAACGCCAGACCTCACTTCCTCAGTAATACAGTTGGTTGATGATATCCATATCACTACTTCCGGTGATGATATGGAGCTTTACCCGGAGACCACGTTGACTTCATTTTGATTGGCTACACCTTATTTGGCTACGACCTTATTTGGAGAATCTAGGTCAAGCTGCAGTCAAAGTTTGCTAAAGGCTAACTGCTAGTAACATGGGCACTTCAGACAGTGAGCTACGTTTATCAGACAAGACAACATTTAGAAAATAAATAAACTCACAGGTAATGACAAGGTTGTGGCCCCTCCCTCAGTGTTGCTGCAGAAGTTTGCTTTTAGATCCATTTGTTTGAAAACCCAGACCTGACTGCACAGAAGTTACTACTAGCTCCATACACGCAGCTGAATCAGACAGGGAGGGGAAGGGGGAGCGGACGGTGCACAGACGGTTAGGGAGAGAGGGGGGGGCTGTTTACTTGATAGTGTGCTCTTATTGGAGCAATTAAACTACGTAGAATGATAGAACTACGTAGAATGATAGAACTACGTAGAATGATAGAATTACGTAGAATGATAGAACTACGTAGAATGATAGAACTTCGTAGAATGACGGAACTACGTAGAATGATGGAACTACGTAGAATGATGGAACTACGTAGAATGATAAAACTACGTAGAATGATAGAACTATGTAGAATGATAGAACTATGTAGAATGATGGAACTACTTAGAATGATAGAACTACATAGAGTGATAGAAGTACGTAGAATGATAGAAGTACGTAGAATGATAGAAGTACGTAGAATGATAGAACTACGTAGAATGATAGAATTACGTAGAATGATAGAACTACGTAGAATGATAGAACTTCGTAGAATGACGGAACTACGTAGAATGATGGAACTACGTAGAATGATAGAAGTACGTAGAATGATAGAAGTACGTAGAATGATAGAACTACGTAGAATGATAGAATTACGTAGAATGATAGAACTACGTAGAATGATAGAACTTCGTAGAATGACGGAACTACGTAGAATGATGGAACTACGTAGAATGATAAAACTACGTAGAATGATAGAACTATGTAGAATAATAGAACTATGTAGAATGATGGAACTACGTAGAATGATAGAACTACGTAGAATAATAGAAGTACGTAGAATGATAGAAGTACGTAGAATGATAGAACTACGTAGAATGATAGAATTGCGTAGAATGATGGAACTACGTAGAATGATAGAACTATGTAGAATGATAGAACTATGTAGAATGATGGAACTATGTAGAATGATAGAACTACGTAGAATGATAGAACTACGTAAAATGACAGAACTACGTAAAATGACGGAACTACGTAGAATGATAGAACTATGTAGAATGATGGAACCACGTAGAATGATAGAGCTACGTAGAATGATGGAACTACGTAGAATGATGGAACTAAGTAGAATGATAGAACTATGTAGAATGATGGAACTACGTAGAATGATGGAACTACGTAGAATGATAAAACTACGTAGAATGATAGAAGTACGTAGAATGATAGAACTACGTAGAATGATGGAACCACGTAGAATGATAGAAGTACGTAGAATGATAGAACTACGTAGAATGATGGAACCACGTAGAATGATAGAGCTACGTAGAATGATGGAACTACGTAGAATGATAGAACTACGTAGAATGATAGCCTGCTGTCTGATTCAACTGTTTCTGAGCAGAGAGACAAAGGTGACAGACCATAAACAGGAACTTTGATTCTCACTCTGGACATTCACATGGCCTCATCAGTGCACAACAGATCATATTATACACCCAAAACCCCTGAAAAGTGCAATTTGATGTCATGGCACCTATAAAGGTATTAGAGGCAGGAATTGTGAAAGAATAAACATGGAACTTATAAACTTATAAACAATAAGCTTATGGGTGATGATGTATTAAAAAGCAAACAGAACGTTTCCACCACGTCTCTCTGTTGCCTGTAACAGGCTGTGCTGCATAACGCTGCGATTCGGTGGTGAATTTCCCGCGCTGCCCTGCGGAAAACGTCATTGACGCTGCATCCGCGTCCCCGACAGTTCTGATCCAGGAAGGAGACGTCGCGTTAAATTCAAACACTGTAAGCGATAGTTATGGATTCTTCTGCTGTCAGCAAACGATCCAGATCAACTGAAAGACACTAAAATGTGGAACTACGAAGAAAAAGACTTTATCAGCGTAGTAAACAACGTTACAGCTTCAGTCTGTGCTCCCGTGTCGGCTTTTCTGGTGGCTGCAGCTACCTGCGAGTTTCATTTCTTAATCCTGCCTCTAGTCCCTTTACAGGAATAGTTCACCCACAGAATGATGGTCCTTCATCTTCTCCTCATCCTCATGCTGAGCAAGACTCTGGAGCACTTTTTAATATCTCAAATGCAGCCGGAGATCCGGGGGGCTGGGGGGGTTTCATTTTCCCCCAACTTTCATATAATGGAGTTTGCCGGGGTCCGAGCCAAAAAGGTCCATACAAGTCCACAAAAACTTGTCAATATTCCTCCATACTGCTCGTCCAATGTAATCCAAGTGTCCTGAGTGGGTAGCAGCCAGAATTTACTGGAAACCACATCATTTAGTAGATTTTTAGAGACTAAACAGTAGAACATCGTAGTTCCCTGATGGGTGTCCATGCGAGTTCACGACACTACGGAAGCCGTCGGCGTTCAGCGCCTACTCTGCCGATAATGCAAGCGTAGAAGAAGAAATTTGCTGTTTACATTGTGCTAAGAGCAAACGAGCTGCAGAAAAACCGGGTTGACAAAAGCGGTTCACTATTGATTTAAAACAAAGAAAGAAAGAAAAAGAATGCACAGTCTCGTCTGCCATGGAAACTGTAAAGCAGCCAGATCATCATTCTGCCACCACCATGCTGGACAGGACAAGTAAAAGCAGCACCCAGATCTTTAATGAGCCATAAATCACACAACACCGGCGCCTGGAGAGGAAACTCTTCACCTCTGACTTACATTCAGCTGAAAACACGCTCGTCATTTCCTGACTGGCTCTCACAGCTCAGGGCTCATTTTGAAGAAGAGGAGAAACACTTTTAAAGAAAAGATGTGCTTTAACTCTGAATGATATTCAGCAAAAATAAGAGTTGAATTTTCAGGGTTAAACATTTCAGATTTGACTTTAACTCTAAAAGGGTGATTTTAACATGCTCAGAGTAAAATGGTTCTCAGCACTGGAGTTAATTCAAAGTGCTGATCACTTCAGAGTTCATCTAACTCATTTCAAACATGCATCAGCTCCACCTCCAGAGTCCAGAGTCAAGTGATCAACTGTTTGGTTAAATCAACAGTTGATCATGTGAGAGTAAAGTTTGTACCTGCATGGACATAATTAAGCCTCCGCCACACACTGAGCTGCAACACCATAACCTGCCAGAGGTGTATCTGCAGCTCAAACATCAATCTGAAAAAGTTAACTACAAAATAAAGATGACTGATGCTCATCACGGCACCGATGAATCACCACAAAACAGCCGCTTCGATCTCACAGAGGGGGTCCGACTCATGTTTGCGGCAGATGATGCCTTATTTAGGGCTGCGCGCGGTTGCCCCATCACTGCCATTATACGGCGCACACGCTGATCTGGAGTGGATCTAAATATCTCCCCACGGAAGTCAAGTTGCACCAAAACTGTCTGAGTGAGGAAATGAATGTATTTCATGCTAGAAAATGGGTCCAGATAGAAAAAAAACGAAGTTCCCCTTTAAAGGGATATTGTGTAAGTTCTCCTGTGTTTTATTCACAAAAACTGATTATTTGATTCAAAAGTGTTTTTTCATTAATCAGTAATCACTCCCATCAACAAACTGAAGTGCTCCTCTAAGTTCTAAATTTGCCGTTCGTATCATTCATTTACACATCGAGCGGGGCGGCTCGGTGGGGGCTGCCATGTCGTATCGCCATGTTTTTGCGTTCAGGAGAAGCGTGACGGCAGGAAAACACAGAAACTCACCGGACACACCGGAGTTTTCAGCTCAGTTCGAGGTAATGCCTTTGAAAAGTCACCGCGCTGCAGTGGGAGAAACCAGCGTCTCACTGATGCTGCGTTCACGTGCAGTCGGGCAGACGGCCGTTGGTAACAAACCAGATGTCATTTTAATCAATGAAGCCGAGCGAAAGACGGTAAAACATGGGTCAGGGAAAACAATACGACATCGCCATGACAACAAATCAGATGTGGACTGATGTCACTGTAACTGACGGACCACGTCTTCACATAGAGGCCGGTGATAACTTTACATGCAGCGGATGTCGTCGGTCTGCCCGGTTTCACGCGAATGCAGCATGAAAAGTACGAGGAAGCTGCTCCCGATTACACAGTGTCCCTTTAACTTCCAGGCTTCACTCTTCTCCAGCAGAGTTTGCCCCTTGGTCTGGAGTCCTGGACCAATGAAATCGTTTCCCCTTAAAGAAGTGGGCGTGGTCAACAGTGTTTGAAATTATTGCATCAAAAATGTCTTTTTTGATCAGTTACATCAAAAATGATGTAGACAATAAATCTGTCTGTAACTGTTCTGATGGGTGAATGGGTCGTGTGCATGCTTCTCATTTACAGGTTGGGGGTTCAACTCCAGCTTGTGCGCTTGTGTTTACTATCATTTGCATCTACTACACTCTTTTGAAGTAAAACTAACTCCTAAAAGAGTTTATATTTAGCTCTCTACAGTGTTAATCTTGAACTCCTTTGTTATTTTAACAGCTGTGGGAGTTCATAAGCCAACTCTCACTAAATGTTAAAGGTATAGTCCGGAGTTCCCCCCGTAAAAAATAAACGTTAGACTTGAGCAAGTGAAATCCGTCTCAAACCCGCCTTTGGGCCTCAGCTCCCGTGCTGTGGTGCGTTTGAACGCAACTCTCTCTCCTCCTGCCTGTAATTCGCTCTTTTGCATGGTTTTGGTGTGTTAGGGACGTTTCTGGGTGGAGATTTCTGTTTATATCAGCAGCCAATGACAGAGCTAAGAGCATGACGCTGTGTGGAAATAAGCTCATGATTGGAGCAGACGCCAGTCACTCCAACTCTCGAAGGAAAAAGAAAGAAAAAGAAAACACTGCGGATGCACCGAAGAAAAGGTAAGAGCTTCAGATAATGCACTTTGGAAAACCAGGTTAATATTAGTTTGGGTTTTAGCCGCTTCTGAGCTCTGAAGGAGAAGCTTGAAGTTGAAAAGGCTGAAGAACGAGGCGGCCATTAGCCTGAGAGGGAGGAGCGCTAAGTTTGAATGCTGTTTGCAAACAGAAACGCTGGAGGGACTTTGGACTCTACCTTTAAATATTTAACTATTTTGAAAATGTTAATTATCTAAAAAAAAGTGTGGAGCTATATAAACCCTCAAAAGTGTTGAGTCAACTCTGTATGAGTTGATTTAACACTCGACTTCTTGCTGTGCAGATCTGTGGCATATTTACAGTTATGAGGATTTTCAGCTCTAACACGGTCTACAATGACATGAATAGGAATGTCTTCTTATTTTTGTGTATTAGAGAGAATTTACTCAGAAAAAATCAAACTCGCCGCCAGACCATTCCATCTCAGTGAATGACTCGACATTAAAGGGAGGTTTCGCTTTAATTTCCCGCATCGTCCGCCAGCATGCAGGTCGTTTCTGGTGTAAACGAAAGTTGATTATTCTGATCAACAGTCGCGTGAATGACGTTCAGCCAAAGCTGATAGAAAATTTCACAGAAAAACAAACACATCAATCAGGAAAGTACACATAAGGTGTGACGTGCAGGTGTGGAGCGGCTACCTTCCACGTGCCCAGACCCAGAACCGGCATGCGTCCGCCGTCATTCAGCTGGACCTGCGCGTGCGGCTGCATTCCTCCACCTTCCTCTTCTCTGTTCTGCTGCTTCACCTCCTTCCTCCTCTCTGAGCTTCACCTCCTTCCTCCTCTCTGAGCTTCACCTCCTTCCTCCTCTCTGAGCTTCACCTCCTTCCTCCTCTCTGACTCAGCTTCTCCTCCAGAAGTCGCTCCGCGGGTTAATTATTGCTCAAAGTTCAGAGGAAGCTCATATTTATGAGTAAATAGTGAGAACAGGCAAAGTTCACCAGACAGGTGAAGAAATGTGCTGTCATGTTCTCAGCTCAACAGTAGATGGCGCTGCTGTTACACTGTAGTAGTAGTAGTAGTAGTAGTAGTAGTAGTAGTATTAGTAGTGGTGAAAGTAAGATCAGATTCTTGCAGGAACTGTGCAACTAGAATTTTTTTTTCGCTCACACGCTTTGCGTGCTCGCATCATACCAAGAGCATGCTCTTTTCTGACTGATTTTTCAGTCTTGTACACATTTATAAGAGCATAATGTAACATATCAGTTATAGGCTACATTTATTTTCAGGTTAAGTTCTCATTCAGGAGAGAGAGAATCAGAACAATAACTTTAACATCACAGCTTTTTCTCTGTTGTGAGAAAGAACACGTTGAGTTTCCTCACTTCCATTTTTATTTGTTTGCCAAAGGACTTACCACACATATCAAATAAAATAGGTTAAACCATTGTCCACCGTAACTTGAGACTAATCCTATTTTTAATCTAAAAGGTACCAGACTAGTTAGAAATTAGACTACTGTGTCAACCATAGTCACTCAGTGTATGTTGTTCCTCTGCAGAATGACAGTGACACTTTCAATAATCTACACCTGTAACGTTAATTGCATACTGAGTATCATAATAAAATATAAATCTAAATGCATCACCTGCATGTTTAGTTTGTACTTAAATTGGACCTGGAGGTTCCTGGTCTGATTCCTGACTGCTGCTGTCCACCACTGCTGACTGCAGTCCTCTTGCAGCTGCTTACAGGCAGACTCTGCTCCCTTTTCCATCTTTGTAAGAAAAGTTCAAAAGTCACCCATAATTCCAGCTATTCAGATTCAGTAATTTACTATTTATGCAATGGCTATATATGCTATATAACAACAAATGTTTTTAATCTTAATGGGATTTTAAATAAAATATCATACAGCCTAAAGAATTCAGCATTCATATCATTAATTATCTTGCTTTATGTAGTTAACCATCTTCTAGAATTTGTAATGACCTTTGTTACAACTTTAAACTTTTGTTTTATCAAGTTAGTTTTCTCCATCAGCTCCTACTTATTAAGCTAGTGGTGCTGGATGATCTGTTGTCTCACCTGCTCATTCACTGACAAACATGTCGGTTATCTTCCAGAACTTTGCAACATCTCTGGCCTCTGCTTTTTTCTTTCTTTTTTTTTTAAGACTCCTCGGCTTTATTTTTGCCTTTTCGATCTCGCTCTGCATCTGCA